>JBAGKO010224317.1:0-12324 GCA_037177275.1 Acacia concinna
GGGGTATATATAGTTGTTGAAGAGTGGTCAAAGTGTAAATATTTTTAGGTCTCTAGGTATAATTTTCCACTTTTTTGAAAAGTTTCCCTTTTATATTTTTCTTTTATTTTCACATGCAAAAATCTGACTCCCTCCCCAAGCAAGGTTGGTGTTAACTTTAGTTGGCCCCAGGGGTTTCAACTGCCTCAAATTATATTAATAATTTTCCCTTGATTGACTCCAAAACTGAAAAATTTCATAAAATACTGTGATTGTCAAAAAATTTCACTAAAATTATCTAAAAATTTCAGGAGGGTATTTTAGAATTTTTGGACATGTATAACTTCCAAAATAAAATTTTCTTTAACACACCTTTTTATCGACGATATACCATTTTCAAGGGTTTTTGCTCACATAACCAAATTTCTTTTTGGATTTTTATTGAATCTAAAATTCCCTAAACTAATGTACTAATTTTTTCAAATCCTAGTGCTAAACATTGAGGTCCCTCTAGATATGATAATATCAATGTTTGGCCAAAAACCCTATCTACAAAAAGTATGAAAATATTCAAAAATTTATAAAAAAAGTTCTCATACCTTGAAACATCATTCTAATCCCCCTATATTGTTCTGGACACCCTTTACTATTTTATGAGATTTTATGGGAAGTTTTAGGGCTCTCAGACCTATCCTCATTTTGACCTGAAACTTTGCAGAATTTTTTCTCTTTACACAGAGGTCCTTCCCTGGATTTCACTTCAATTGTTGTGAGATCTCTCAGTCCTCTATAGATTGGAGCCCTCTGTTCATCCTAAATTCCTCATCTAGGAAGTTAAAAATATTTGGATGTTACAAGGGTAGCACTTAAGGGCTACGCAGTTCAAGAAGAGGCATCTTCTCATCATATCCCAATAGCTCAACAAGAAGTAACTTTGGCACCTCTTGGCTTTAACATTTTAGATCTCATTAACACAATGAGGTATACTGAGAACTTCAAGGAAAGAAGTATTAATAATATGCCATATTTGAACTTAGAACACTTGAGGATCTCTGTTAAAGTTGATTTGGCTAATTATTTTGGTCATTATATGCCTTGCTTATCTGTGAGTTTGCCTTACTCTCTAAGGATTGTAAAGCAATTTTATGCAAGCTTGGAGATTAAGGAAAAGTTACCATGACAAGTTGAAGAAGGTAGAGATGGACCAAAGATGGAAGAGAAAGAAATGAAAGACAATATCCAGGGTCAAGAGTTTCTAAATTTTGCCTCTCGTATTAATCAATGGCTTGGGATTGATGAACCTAAGAAGAAGAAGTGCCTAATCTATTAGAGTCTCAATTTTTTCAGATACTAAGCCTAGAGTTCCAATTGAGCCTTTAAGGTTTCATCCAGCAGAAATGAGTGACTTTTATCGCATCATCTGGTATGTCTTCTCTTGGATAATAAGTTTAAGAACTGGTCACACTTTGCTTCAAGAAAGTATAGGTTGTTTGCACTAATCATCAGCAAAGTGAAATAGAATTTAGGAGATATGTTATACTCTGAGATCAAGAGGTATCACACAACAAGTAGATCAACCACTCGGGCTTCTTTTCCTCACATTGTTTCCTTAATCTTGAGAGCTAACAAGATATGGTATCTTAATTAAAGTAATTCCATTAAGAGATCGGATCACTTTGATAGCTCTCATATCACCAACATGGGGATTGAGTTATCGCTTATTGGGACATAACCTACTTACTCTATGAAGCAGAAGAAGACTCCTCCTCTATCTCAGTCAATATCCCGATATGTTCCTCAACCATCTTATCAAGTACCTGATAATGAGACATAGTTATCTACTCTTCTACCTCAGCCTTAGGTTGTAGAGCCATCCCTTCAAGCTTATATCAAAGACACTATTTAGGCTGAGCTGGCTCATCTTCGTGCTCAATTTGATCTACTAGTCTAGCATGCCAATGAGTAGAGTACAACCATAAGAGCCATGTCTTCAGCATTATCATTATTTACTGATGCTATGGATTCCATGCTCGGTGTTAGCAGGGAGCCGCTTATTAGATACCTACTCCTTCACATACTCTATCTCCACATACCTCTCTTAGACCAGTTGTTGCTCACTTCTCATCCATTGATCCTGATACCTCTCAACCTGTCCATATCACTTTCACCACTTCACCTCCACTAACTACTGATATACTAGGACCCTAATCTAAACCTACTCCTACATTTGATCCTGATCTTCCTTTCACTGAGCCAATTTTACAACCCACTTCACATTCACCATCTCCTATTTCATCTACTTACTCTTCCTAAGAGGAAGAGATCATTGTTGAGCTATCTCACACTCCTTCTCTCCTAGCTCCTCCTTTATCCCCTCAAATACCACCCCTTGATCTTCCTGAGCTTGTACCCTCTGGTGGTTCTTCTGCTAGGTATCAAGTGGATCTTGATTTAGATGAGGGTACTTCTGTTGCTGTTGCTACTCTAGCATCTCTTGTAGAGCTTATACTTCTGCTCACTTATCCTAGTTTTCTTGCTCCAGATAATAATGATGATGATGACAAAAGGGGGAAAATAGTGATGGTTATTCTCAATCTTCTCAGGCATCATAGGGTCCAGACGACTCTAGCCCTTTATCTTCAACCACACCTTAAGCCTTATGAGCCGATTCATTCTTTTGGTCTTGAGCTATGAGCTTTTACTTATGTTGTCTTTTGGTTTTTTACTTCTTTAGTTATATTTATATTTCTATTATGTACTTACCCAAAGACTCATGATAAGTTTTTATTGCAATTGGTCTAAATTGTTCTTATTTACTTGCTTATGCTCATGTAATCTTGCTAATTTTGATTGTCTTATGTGGTGTTGTCAAGTTGATTTTAAAAAGCATTTTATCAATTCCAATTTCTAAATGATTAAAATAACTAATTTTTGTCATAAAAAAAGGGGAGAATGTTAGATCCTATGTTTTGATAATAACCAAACTTAGTGTTGCAAAAATTTGAAAAGATAAAGTTTTTACTTTTCACAAAACTGAGGGTTGATTGCAATGTTTGCAGTCAAACCAACCTCGAGGTTTGATCAAACTTACTATAACATCAAACCTCGCCATAACAGTGAGGTTACTCAAAACCTCACTGGCAGTGAAGTTTCACTGCAAACCTCGAGGTTTGGTCAAAACCTCAAGATTTCAATGAACCTTGTTCTAAAGTGAGGTTTAGCCAAAAAATCACTATAATTGTGAGGTTTGGCCAAAACATCACAGTTGGCAAGGTCACATGCAAACCTTGAGGTTTTACCAAAACCTTGAGGTTTTGGTGTCTCTTGTACAACTGCAAGGTTTGGATAAAAACTTGTTGTTGAAGTTTTGATTGAATACTCGCTGACCATTTGAAAATGAGAAAACCTCAAGGTTTGGGCTATACCTCGAGGTTTGGCTCAACTCTTTGAAATCTCAAGTTTTCACTCTTTGTTATTTTCTAAACCTCAAAGATCAATGGAGAGAAAAAATACCTCAAGTGAATTACTCTACCTTGAGGTTTGTAAGTATAAATTCTATCTCTTAGTTTCAGATTGCTTTGTGATCTTTATTAAATCTCAATACTTCAAGGTATCCATTAAACCTCAAGGGAAGCTTAATGGAAAATTTAGACTCAAACCTTAAGTAAAGGTGGAAACCTCAGGGTTATTCATATTGTTTCAATATAAACCTTTAGTTTATTAGAAACCTTAAGGTAATATATGTTTTGTGAAAACCTTGAGGAAGTTTCATGAATCAAATAGATTAAATTCTTCTTCCATTGAAAGCCTTGAGTAAATCATTTGCATGTAAAATTTTTATAATACCTTGAGGGAACTTCAAAACCTCAAGGTTATTTTGAATTTCTAGAAAATGAAAATCAGAGCATCATAACGTAATTTTTACATTGATTCTTTTTTGGATTATGTTGATACCCATTCATTACTAACTTATTCGGACAACTTTTCTTATATATTAGCTCATATGGAAATCAACAAAAAGTGAAACAAGCTTAAAATGCCAAAATGCGATTTATATGTCAGAGGCATTTAATGAAGGCATGAATTAGGTAAAACTCACTCAAGAAACATTCTCTCTAATTCAATGGCTATATCTTTACACTCAGAAGGGAAATTCTTTCTGTTTCTCAATGGCTATAATCAATGAGAGTGAAGCTACATCAACATAAACATTATTATTCTCAACGGTCTTCATCTTCGTAGACAATATAAATAGCCAGAACATTTAAGACATTTCCAACGAAGCGCAATGAAATTGATTAAGCTATTGTTGCATTAAATTCATCTTAAATTAATTCTCTGATCTTCAGTGTTCATATTTATCCACTCCATGAGAGAGTTTCATATCTATATTCTCAGACTCTTGTTAGTTTTGCTCAAGGTAGAGAGACCTTGAGTTGGGGTCTCAAATTATACACTGTAAGGGGGAGTGTCTCTTAAGTAGTGTATGAGAGTGATTTTTAGTTAGTCATATCCTAAAAATCAAAGAAAACTAAGGTAAACTCTATAGTATAGTAGCAACTAGCCTAGATCATTTTCCACAAGGAGCCTAAAATCTATTAATTTCCCTAAGAACAATCTAAATGGACCCTTAACTTAACAATTTAAATTCAGATGGCAGCAATGCAAAAGACTTCATGATTGGAAATTACTTAATCCTAATTCTGTGCTATAATTGTACTAGAGAAATGACAAACGCAGCAACTAAACAACAGGACAAAGGACATATGTTAAGCAACAATGAGAAAGAATCTTCCTAGAAGACTTTGGATCTTCCTTGTCTCACAAATTAGATTAGAGTTGGATTATTCTCATGTTTAGGAAATGAGCTTACAACTAGCAAGCTATAATTACATAGAATTCACACCACTAGCATGATCTCTAGCCTCCTCTTAAATACTTTAGTAATTCAATTTATTCACATTGAATCAATTTCTTTGCAAGCCAAATTCCATTCGGTTAAATCAAATGCACTATGGAATGAACAACTAGACAAATTCATAGTAACATTATTCAACCTTCAAAAATTGATTCAAGCTTGTTCGATTCCAACTAGGAATTTAAGAACATTCAATATGCATAAAATGAATCGTATCCTCTGTAATTCACTATCACCGAAGAAATAAAGATCACATTACAATAGAATTTGGCAACTAGTCAATTCCACTACAATCCAATCTACAACAAATGTGAAATACAGAATGATTTAAAGGTAAGAAACCAAATCTAACTCATTCGACGAGCTCTTGAGACTCAGATCCTTCGATCTCCTAGGAAGTCCATAACCAATTAGCCTCGCATGAGAGTGAGAGACATAGGTGTCCTCATCTCCATGGAATTAGGCTTAGATTAATGTGATTATCCTTTGGAATTCCATTGAAGATGCTCTGAATGAGTTGAAATCCAGAGACTAATCACAGAAATCGGAGGCTCATTGGCCGTAAATGAAGAAAAGAAACAAAGAAGAAGAAGAATCCGGTGGTGATGGAGTCATGAAGGTGAATCGAAGGTGTGAGTTCTGCGATGCCGAGGGATGAAGGTAGTGGTGAATCACATGAAAAATAGTTTATGGAATGAGTGATGAATGAATATGGGTGAATCCTTTTGGATGCGCGGTCTTGCTTCTATTTTCTGTTTCTTTTTTTTCTGGGTCGGGTCTTCACTTGGGCATTGGGTCATGGGTCTTGGAGTGTCCACAAGTTTAGGTCTTCTTCTTTTGCTTCTTGCAATTAGGTCCCTCTTGCTTTTAGCTTTTCTTTATTCTTTATTTGCTCCAAATTTTGCTACAAGAAAATTGTAGAAAGTGTAATACCAAATATTCTAAATTAAATTTCAAGAAAAGATGACAATTATGCATATTTTAAGCCAAAATTTATGTTCTTCATATTATTCCATATAATCCAAATTTATTCAATTAAATGTATTTTAAACATAATAAAATTAATGAAAATAATCAATATTGCATGGAATTATGTAGTAAAAATATGACTTATTAGAGAGCTTGTACTAAAACGCCAAGGGCCCGTTAAAATTTTAGAGAATAGTAGAGACTCAGAGAGACTTTGAGTAACTGGACATAGATTGTGAAGTTAGACCAAACTAGTATAAGCTACGGTATTCATATAGTTATTCTCTTTCATCTTAAAATCATTTAGTTTTTATTTGTGTTATTTTTATAATGACATTTTATATCACCACCCAATTCACCCCTCTTGGGTGAATTGGGTGTTACAAAAATTTTTTTGAATGCCTAAAGACAAAGTTTATAGTAGTTTGGTCTAACTTCTCAACCTACATCTAGTTCTCAGTACTCATTGAGTTTCCACTATCCTTCAAGATTATAATGGGCTTTGGTGTAACATCCTAATATTTTTAAGGCCTATATGTGGTATTTAGGATGAACCAAAGGCCCTAGTCTGTAGAGGACTGAGAGTCTCACAACAATTGAGATGAAATCCGAAGAAGGACCTATGTGCAAGAGAATTTTTTTTGCAAAGATTCATGTTAAAATGCAGTCAAGTTCGAAAGCCCTGGAAATTCCCATAAAATCCCAGTAAATAATATAGGTGTCCATAATAGTATAGAAAGATCATAATGATTTTTGGAGGTATGAGGAATTTTAGTAAATTTTTGATATTTTTAATAATTTTTGGTTGGACCTGGTTTCTAGCAAGAAATTGATAATATCAAATATTTAGTGGCCTCAATGTTCTGTATTGAGATTTGAGAAAATTATTATATTATTTTAGAGGATTTATGAAGTTGATTGGAGGTCAGGAAAAAGTCAAGAGATATCATCAAAAATTGCTAAAATTGGTTAGTAACCGTTATAATGGACTTATTGAAAGAAAATTATTTTTGAGAGTTCCAAATGTCCAAAAGGCCTTATGGTAGCCTCCTGATATTTTTACAGAATTGTGGATAAATGTTGGGAATTTTTGGATAGGTACAGAATTTTTTGGAATTTTCCCAATATATGGGCCGATTCATAAGAAATTATTAGTAGAAATTGAGTCAGATGAACTCCTGGGGCCCATAGCTGAGGGGGCACATTTTATCTTAATAAGGAAGGTAGAGAAAAGCACATGGAAAGGTATGGAAGAAGGTGGAAGGACACATGTTACAATTAGAGAAAAAGCAGTGTGAACACAACAAATTCAGAAATTTCCTCTATGTCCTAAACCCTTCCTATAAATACCCCTCTCTCTTCTCTTCTCCCTCACATCGAAATCCCCTCTTCTCTATAAAGAAACCCTAGCCTTATGAAGGCAAGCAATCTAGAAGTAGTTCGAGTAGCCCCAACCCGATCTTTAGTATAAGTAAGCTTCGATTTTCTCCCTCTTTTGAATTCCTTTATTTTCCAACAGTAATTAGAGTAGTTTTAAGGGGAGGTTCTATCTAATTGGGCTAGCCTAGATAGTGAACTTAAAAGGGAGGTTCTGTCTAACTATCCTGGCCCCAATAAGCCTTCCTTAGGGGAAGTGCTGCCCAATTTTTTAGAACCAATATAGCATTTCCTAGGGGAGGTACTATCTGAATGTCTCAAACTAAGGTAGGATTTCTTAGGAGGAGGTGTTGTCTGACTATCAATTCCAGATAGTTTATTGGGCACTCCTAAGAGGAGATGTTGCCCAACTGTCCTAGCATATATAGTGGGGACGGACCAGCAGTAGGGGCCTATGCTCTATGGGCCATATAGGGGGTTCTACAGAGAGTTATAGATGAGAAAGGGATAGGGTCTGGGTAAGGAGAGACCATGACCCTAAGAGTAAGAGAGAGGGATACTGCCTGTGGCATACAGTAATGCCTTTACATTGTGGTATGTATAAGCATTATAGAGAGGTGATCCATTGTAATACTAGAAGCAAAGGAAAGACAATGACACTGCACAAGAGTATTGGGTAGATAGAATCTCTAACCTTAACTTATATTGCTTTGCTTGTCTGCTTTTTGTTGGATGCTTGTTCACTGTGCTTTAGTTGAGCTAGCATGTTATGTATGACTCCCTATTTATATGCATTGGTTGTGTGATAGAGGTAGAGTCATGTGCATGCTCCCTATACATGGTAAGTGCCGTAAGAGAGGGTACTAGAGGAGTAGTACGAGCATTGCATATAACATGACATGCATTTCATTATATTGTTATTGGTTATGATTTGCTACTAAGGTTTCCCACGAAACCTTACCCTCTCTATAATTTAGGTAAAGGCTCAGCAAGAGATAAAGGAAAGGAAAGAATTTAGAGCCTGATAGTTTATGCTTTCTGTATTACTTCTGCCTTGTATATATGCATACATTTTGAGATTGATATAGATACTAAATACTAGCTTGTATGCTACTACAATATTAATGATATAATGGTTTGGACCCATGATGTGATGGTCATGGTACATGCATGTTGCAAAAATTTTCCTGATTTTTCTAGCATACAAACATATCTAGTGGTTCCAACGGCCACTTAAAGGTATAGTAAAGAGTTTGAAAAGTGAGATGTGACACTTGGTGCCTCAGTACAGACTTGATTCTAACACTTAAGAGATCACTCCCCTTACAGTGTGTAATTCAAGTCCTCACTCAAGGTCCTTCTACTTTAAGTATCTCACAAGTGGATTTTCAGAAATTTTATATAAATAATCTCTCAAAGAGTGGAAAGATAATCACTAAAGTTCAGTAGATAATGAATTTGAGATAATAATTAGTGCAACAATATCACAATAAATTTTTACTTCATTTCTTGTTGCGGTCTTAAATGTTTGTTGTATTTATAGTGTCTGAGAAATTAATGATCATTGTGAATCTTTAAGTTTTCGTTGGAATTGCATCACTTCTATTGGTTACAGCCGTTGAGAGATATAAGAAATTTCTCTTATGAGTATGAGAATATAGCCGTTGAGCAGAGAGAATGTTGTTTGAGTGAAACTTGCCTAATTCGGAGATGTATTAAATGCTTATGACACATTTAATGCTTTTTGAAGATTTAAGCTTGTGTGGTATTTTTGACGTTCCCAATCTATTTTAATGCATAAGAGAATCTGTCATGAGGATTAGAATCAAATGGGTATCAATAAAACAGATGATTGATTCAATATAGAAATGATGCTATGATGCTCTGTTTTTCATAATATTGGTTTTCAAAATAACCTTGAGGTTTAGAAGTACCCTCAAGGTAAAGTACAAAAATTATGTTACATGAATTATACTCAAGGTTTATGGTTTAACAAAAGTTATGAAATGTTCATATAATAGAATATCATTGAGGTTTTTAAGATTCAAAATTACCTTGAGGTTTGGAATTTAATTCAAGGTTTAAACATTGCAATTAGGAAACCTTGATGTTTGAATCTTAACTCAAGGTTTTCATATAGAAAGAGAAGTTCAAATGCAAGCTTGAACCTTAAGGTTTCTAGACAAATATTGAGGTATTGAGTTTAGAAAATAAGTAAGCCAGAGCCTTAGTTAAGAGTTGTATTTAGAAGAACTTACTAACCTCGAGGTCAAGAGTGTAACTCAAGGTTTCTCTTACTTTGCCTAATACAACAAGGTTTTGGAAACAAAGGAAAGGTTTTAAAGAAAACTTGTTGTGTTGGCAAGGTTTGGTCAAACCTCGAGGTTTTCCTTACTTTCAATGGCCTGCAATAAAACCTTGCTATGTTGGGAGTCTAGACAGAAACCTTGAGGTTTGGGTAAAACCTTGCCAATTGCAAGGTTTTGGCCAAACCTCACCATAGGGCAAAGGTTACTGAAATATGAGGTTTTAGGAAAACCTCAAGATTTGTAGTGAAACATTGCTCCTAGCAAGGTTTGGGGAAAACCTTGTCATTATGGCAAGGTATGCCTCAAACCTCACAGTTGTGGCAAGGTTTTCAAGGAAACCTCATAGTTATGGCAAGGTTTGTCAAACCTCGAGGTTTGACTACAAACATTCAGCAATCAAGCCTCTTTCAAATATTCAGCAATTAAACCTCTTTCAAACTTTTGAAAATTTTTATCTTATACACTAATGACAATGCCGTGGACATGGCTCCCCTTCTAGTACCATGTATGGTATCCATAGCATTAGCAAACAATGACAACATTGTAGACATGGCTCTCATAGTTGTGCTCCGCTCATTGGCATGTTGGACCAGTAAATCAACTTGAGCATGAAGAGGAGCAAGCTCAATTTGAATATTGTCTTTGATAAAGGCTTGAAGTGATGCTCTGTAACTTAAGGCTAAAGAAAGGAGCATATGATTGAATCTTATCATCAAGTGCTCGAGCTGATGCTATGGGATGGACTGAGGTTGAGACTGAGCTAAAGGAGGAGTCTTCTTGCGCTTCATCGAGTAGGTTGGCACTAGTCCTGGTAGTGGTAGCTCAATCCTCATGTTAGTGATATGAGTGCTAGTCGATTCGGTCTCTTTATGGTGTCACTAGAAGCAAGATGCCAAATGTTGTTCGCCTTTAGAATCAGTGACACAATATGGGGGAAAGGAATTTGTGTAGGTGATCGACTCATAGTATGATATCTTTGAATCTCTGAATATAACAAGTCTCCTGGATTCCTCGTCTCCTTACTAACTACTACAGCAAATATTAGTGTTTAAAGTTCATACCGGATAAGACAATTTGGCCAATCAGTCCATCAGTCAACAACTTCTCCAGCTTGGTTCAACTCTAAAACTCGTTCTGAAGGTTGGCTGTTTTAGCCTATCATTTGCCCACTATTCAGCCGCCAACTGTAAAAAATCTAGGAATCGGAGCGAGTATATGGAAACCATCCAGCCAGAATCTCGTCCAAACTTCCACCTCAATCTCAAAAGATCTGACTTCACTCTTTCCTCTAGCCCTATAGTTTCTATTTTTTTATTTACAATTGCAAGTCCATTCAACCTATTCACTTCCCTTAATCACTGTGGGTGCTGTTTTAAATAAAGGATGGTGTCTAAGGCAGTGAGGCAAAGAAAGAGAGAAGAAAGGGAAGGAAGAGAGTAAAGGAGGAAGGAGTGTGTCAAAAAAATAAAAGAGTGAAGATTACTTTTTTAAGAGAGATGTATAGGGGTAGACCTTGAAAAACTCAAAGAGAAGACTTGAAAATGACAATACCTCCTGGATAAATAAAAATAAATATGAAATAAAAATTTCAAATAAATTAAGTTAATATTAATATTTATTAATACATGTGATATGACACGATATTTATATGGTTTTCTTGGGTGTTTTCTATCTAAATTGCATATGTTTACCCTCAACTTGCATTGTATTTATAGTTCTTGGATTACATGTTCACACTTTGCATATTGCTAATTTAAGGGTAAAAATATGATTATTTTATCTCCTTTATGTAATTTTTTACTTGCCTTGGCAAAGCCTCTTTGTGATGATCTTTTCAGGCAATTAAGCTTAAGATGGAGCAAGGATGGAGACACCGGAGCTTGAAGGCCAAAGCACATGGAATAGTGTTCTGCCACCTGAGGTTGCAACTTGGACCTATGAGGTCGTGACATGAGAAATTTAATGAAGCTATGTGTTTTGAAGCAAAGTCAAGCCTAGAATGATTTTCTACGAAGCTAGGTCATGACATGGAAGACCTAAGGTCGTGACCTGAGATCATAATCTGCAAAGATGCGTTTTGGATTAGGGCACTTAATTAGCCTATAAAAGGGGATTAAATTGCGATTAATGACTATCCAGATCTGTGAGATTTCATGGTACGACAACCTGCAACTCTGAATTCTCAATTCCCCTAAATTCCTAACCCTAATCCAAACCCTAATCACCTAAATTCCATCCTATCTATCCAACATACACCATCAATCCATCATCCTCACCAAGCCTCAACAGTATCTTATGGATTCAAAGATCAACAACGTTAGTAGGAGATTCAAAGGTATGAGAGGCTAAATTCTTTAGCCTCTCGGTGATGGAAAGTGGGGCTTGAGCTTGAAGGAATAACCAGGGGAGTATTTTCTAATTTAAATCTTTCTCTTCATCTCTCTGTAGGATTTCCTAGATCTAGGAGGTTTTACTAGATTTGATGTTTTAGATTATGATTGTAAATATGATATTTGGATTGATTTATGCAAATGGATGGATGTTGAATTATTGGTTTAATTTTTTATATATAAGTTTAAGACTTTTGTGAGGTGTTTAATGAAAGAGCAAGCTAATCACCCAAGAGTAGGGGTGAATTGGGTGTTTTAAATTTTTTTGATTAAACTCAATAACACAAGAGTTTATACTGGTTTAATCCAACTCCTGACCTACGTCCAGTTCTCAGTCACCACTGAGTTCAACTATTCCCCAAGATTTAAACCGGGCTCTTGG
>JBAGKO010224376.1:0-12320 GCA_037177275.1 Acacia concinna
AAAATCTATGAAAAAATTTCCTTAATTACAAATTTTAATGATAAATAATTATCTATTAGTACTAAAAATAATATTTTTATGATCGTTTGAAAAAGGCAAAACAGAATACTTGGCACATGGCAATCGAAAGAAGGAATACTTGTCCTATTAGTCATTAAAAAAGAATATAGAGTACATCTAAAAAATAAGCAAATATATCATCTTTTTTAAGATTAACACCGCCTTCTTAATGTTTTAAAATTTGAACTTTATGTTTTCACAGAATTAACAAACATATCTTTCTTATTATCAAGAAAAAAAAACAGATATAGAAAAGTATCCTTAAGATTCGAATTTCAATTATAAATACTCCCTTTGAGACAGAGTCTAGACTAATCCCAACATCAAAACCAAAGTCTTCCTCGTACCACTCCCTGCAATAACGCTTTAACCTTTCCTTCTCTGATCTTCTTCATTTCATCGCGACCTCTCATCACCGTCGCTGCGTTTACGTTGGGAATATACCTTACGACACCACAGAGGAACGGCTTATTGAAATCTTGCAGGAGGTTGGGCCTCTAGTATCATTCAGATTAATGAAAGATAAAGAAACTGCAAAACCCAAAGGCTATGGATTCTGTGAGTATAAGGATGAAGAGACAGCTCTAAGAGCCTGTCTTAATCTTCAGGGTTACGAGATTAATGGACGAAAGTTGCGTGTTGATTTTGCCGACAGAAATAAAAAACAAGTAGGTGCACCAGAAGAAGCTGCTAATAACCATCAACCTGTTGGTCTTCTTATTGCTATAACGGCTGCAACTGTAATGAAAGAAGCTCTAGGAGGGCATCAAAATGGGTTGGGAAATGACCCTTTAACTCTGAATCTGGCGAAACTATCTCGGAATCAGTTGATGGAGATTATGTCTGAGCTTAAGGCTATTGCTATGTATAACCCGGAATCGGCTCATGACTTGTTACTTTCTAGACCGGATGTGGCTAAGGCCCTTTTTCAGGCAGAGATAATGTTAGGATTAGTGACCCCAAAAGACCTTAAGCAAGTTCAAGAAGAGGAAACAAATAAGACTTCAGATTCAGAACTATTCAGCCGTCCTTCTAAGGTGATTAAATTGGATGATGGAATCAAATATTCGTCTTCCTATACCAGAGTGACAGATGCTCCTCTTTCTCAGGGATCTTCCCATGTTCTTGGAAGTGTGTCATCCTTGCCGGTAAATGCAACTTCGAAATCGGAAGCGCCATACTCTGTGGAACATTTCTTCCAGCTTCCGCCTAACGTGCAATCGGGTTTACTGCAACAAGTGTTGAGTCTGACGACGGAGCAATTGAGTTCCCTTCCACGAGAGCAGCAACAACAGCTTTTACAGCTTCGGCAAGCTCTCGAGTATCAACCCTCATAGGCGACAAAAACAAAATCACGATTGGGGAAGAAAATGATATTGATTCAAATGAGAAGGATGAGAGGGGTTGTATTTATCTTACAAACTTAATTGTGTGACAAAATAGTGGTTTCGAGTCAATATGTTTTTAACTAAAATTGTATTGTTCAATGACTAAAAAAATTATTGGAGATGGCTTGTACATTGTTCGTGAACCATTTCATAATTTTTCCTCTATCATTTGTATCATAAATTAATGGATTCAAAAAAAGTGAAAATATAAGCTTGTTTACTACATTTCTGGTGATTATTCTGTTCTTTTTTTTTTACGAATTTGAAAAAGTATCAACCCAAGTATAAATCTAGTTTTGAAATGACCTATAACATGTTATCGTCTCGCTCACAAAATTATGCGTCTTATGCACATTACCCACAAAGTTTTAAAATGTGTCAAGGGTGAGGTGTTAGAGATTTTCTTGGGACTTTGCAATTTTGACCATTTAAAAATTAGAGTATAAAACTTTTGAATATATATATATATATATATTGCCAAGGAAAAAAATCTTTAGAATAAAATTACTTTCAAAGCATATCCATAATTACATATAATATATTCTTGGTGTTAGTTTAGATATTAGCATTAATTTTCTATTTTAGTTGGCAAAACCCAAAAAAAAACAAAAAAAACTAGAAGTTCACTTAACAGTTGACACACATTATAACCGATAATTTAAAATTGAGAAAACTTATTGCCAAATCAATTTTCTTTAAGGAAGGATTATCATTGAAATTAGATTTGAAAAAACAATATATGTTTTCATAATTTTTTATTCTATAAAATTGTTTTTCCCCCTAAAATCGGGGGAAAGGGGGGAACAGCCTTATCTTTTGATAAGCTGCATCCTTAAATTAAATGTTTGCTAATAATTTTAATTTTTTTAATATTTTTTATCAAATATGATTTTTTAGACCATCATCTCAATAATTTTTATTTTCAAAAACGTACTCTGCAAAATACTTTAATAAATCTATTCTAAGAATACAAAAGCTAAAAAATAATTAAAAAAGGCTTGATTCTGCCTTTGAATGAAGAGAACAAGGATATAATAAAGAGGCTAGAAAAGGAGATGATGCGCAGATTCAGTTTCCCTGCCTATCTTTGGATAAGTAGGGTTTATTTTGAACCATCTAGATTTAATTTTTTTTAAATGATAATTTGTATAGAAAAAATTATTTGTTAATAAAGGAATATTTAAGAGATTATCTTTATTTTAGATTCTAGACTTGTTAACATAATTTTTTTAAAAAAAATAATAAAGTAAAAAAAATAAAATTTGGACAATCTAGATTTAATATGAAAGAAAAGCTCCCCCTGAGTATCCAAAGGATAGGCAAGGAAATAGGGTCCGATGATGGGCTGTGTTTATCACCCTTGAATGATACTCCTTTCAATTTTAAATATAAAATCCAGTTTTTTTCTTTTTTGGAGATTAAGAAAAGTAAAAAGAAATGCTACTTAATGGTATTATATGCTTTCAATTAATTTAATTAGTTTTTTTAAAATTCTTTAAAAAAATCAACTGAATCTTATATTTATGATGGGAGATAATGTTAATGTGGTGGAAGGATCAAGACTAGTGAAACAATTCGTAAATGGGGAGAAGGCCATGAGAAAAGCGAGAAAGCAAAGGATAGCAGAGAGAAGAGGAATTGGGGTTTTGAATTGTATTTTTCTTAGTTTCACTAAAGGGTTATTGAGTCTTTTCAAAATTGAATTATATTACTCAAATGTCCCACCTGACTTGACTACAAATTGAAGATTTAAAGAGACATTTGTGTTGTATATTTCCCATAGATAATTTGAACACAATAAATGGACACAAAAAATAGTAAGGGAAAAAGACAAATATATACCCCATAAATATTTAAAATACTAAAAGATGACTCAAATTTAATAAATGACAAATGAGGGGCAGGAGATTGGTCAGTTTTAGTTATTCTTTGTTGAGTTTTAGTCATTCTCTATTGAGTTTTAGTCATTTTGTTTTAATCATTATCCACTCAATTTTAGTCATTCTCTGTTGAATTTTGGTCAGAGCCCCTCATTTGTCATTTACCAAATTTGAGTTATCTTTCAGAGTTTAAAATGTTTAGAGGGTATTTATATGTCTTTTTCCCTTATAAGTTTCTAGCAAAAAAAAAACAAATTTACAAGTTAGGAAAAATAATTTAAAAATAAAACAATAAATATAAACACTTTAAAGTAATTTAATTAGCTTTCTTATTAGTCTTAAAAAAATGTTCTTATATTTATAAAGGAAGTCGTACTATATATGACATAAAGCTTAAGATATAACAACTGTAACTATTACTGAAATAATATTAAAATTAAAATACTTAAGATTTCTTTAACTGATATTTTCATTTAAAAAGGGCTTAAGGTGCAATTTTACTAAAAAAGTTTTTTTTTCAAGGGGCTTCTAGCACAAATAAAATTTGGAAGGGACAAAAACACCAGCAAACAATTTAAAAGAGTGAAAATTTACTAAAACCGTTAAATTTCACCAAACGCCATTAGAGTTTTCTTGTCTCATAATTTAACAACTATTTGGTAAAATTTAACTATTTTGGGGAATTTGAAACTTTTAATTTGTTTGTTAGTATTCTTACCCCTTCCAAAATTTATTTGTATCAGACACTCATTGAGAAAAACCTCATTGATAAAATTGTACATTAACTCTTTAAAAAATTATCTCTAACGAGCCAACATGTTCCACGGTTGGATATTTAGTATTGACTCAAAGTCAATCCTTTATTAGCGTTGGGTTCGTACTGAATATTTAGAAAAAATATCGATCCTGACTTTTCAGCACAATCGTTGCCGCTAATCAGACAATTCAATTTCAACATTCACCTGGCAAGTCCCTCTAATTTTCCATCATTTTTAATAACTCTTTGTAGTTTTTTTTTCGTTGCCTTTTTAATTATTGGGTTCACATAATTTTTTCAATTATAAGTATTGATCCTTATACTCATAATTTGTTAATTTTGTAAGGGAAACACGTTTTAGCAAGTGATTATGTGGCTGTCACTCAGCACACACCTAAATTATTATTTTCACATGAATCTAAATAAAATCAAAGTCAATCATATTAAAGATTGTATTTATGTAAGGAGATGGCTATGAGCATGTGTATATTAATAATAAATAACTTTATTTCATCATTTTATTATTAAAAAACCTCTTTGATTTTTACTTTTTGGTAACTTACATACACATCACTTAGTCACAATATGTGTATCCTAATTAACATCTTATGGGTATAGGAACTAGTCTTATGCCTATAATAATTGAGAAAACTGTGTAAGACTCAATAAAATGAAAAACAAACCACATTGACCTTATTAAAAGTTAGGTATAACTTGAACAAATAAATTTTCACAATGAATCAATTAAAAAGGAGAAATTCTTATAAGGACCACCTAAATAAATAAATGATAAAATATCCACCACTAGCCGCCGGCTATCCTTGTCAACTACTGGAGCTCTAACGGCTTGCAACAGAAGCTCCGTTATTGGCCACTAAAGCTTGGAGAATTAATGTTTAGGAGTGACTTAGAGATTAATGACTACTTCATTTTGAGAAATAATTAATACTACCACTGGTATTAAATATGAGACACAACTGACCTTTTTTTGAGAGGTCAATGAAGCTAAATAACTTGCTTAATTATATCATATGTTTTGTATAATTAGATTATATATCAGTTTATAAGTTACACATATTAGCTAATTTTTAGAAAAAATAAAATATAAATAGTTTAAAGTAGTTTAATTAGTTTTTATAATCTTTTCAAAAATATCAATTTAGTCTTATAATCAAGAACTAAGGCAATAACTTTTATTATATAAAATGACAATAAAAAACTTAAGTGGTGACAACTATCATTTTTAATTTTTAAGTGTTGGTGATGATTTAAATATCAACAACTTAATTGAGTTATTTTTTTAAAAAAAATTAAGAAGTGACAAGAAAACTTTAAGAACTTTCTAAGAATTATATCAGATTAAATTATAATATAGCATATAACAGGAAATTTGAATAAATAATTATATAGTACTTATATCATATATAATTAGAAAACAATTAATACAAATGTAAATAAATTTGAATTAATTAATTCACATCCAATTTTTGTACTTTTTTTTGGCCAATATCCCA
Organism: Acacia concinna; assembly: GCA_037177275.1. Taxonomy (NCBI): domain Eukaryota; kingdom Viridiplantae; phylum Streptophyta; class Magnoliopsida; order Fabales; family Fabaceae; genus Acacia; species Acacia concinna. Next base: position 5,600 of record JBAGKO010224376.1, read on the forward strand.
TTTTTATTCTTAAAATCAATGATAATCATTGTAACTGCACATTGGCTATTTGTTTTGAATGGTGAATATTTTTTTTTTTGAGTAATTTCATATGTCATGTACAATTAATGTTATTTCTCTCCCATAGCATGAACTATGCGCTATTAATTTTCCACATGAAAATCCCTATAAATACCTCCTCAAGCCCTCCCATTTATTCATCAAAAAACACATCACACAACAAACACACGATGGAGTTATTATTCAAGCTTTCAGTTTCTTTCTTCTTCTTCTTTCTCTTTGCCCTCAATGCCAATGCTCAAGACTCCCAACAAGACTATGTGGATGCCCATAACGCAGCAAGATCACAAGTGGGTGTTCCAAACATAGCTTGGGATGATACTGTGGCTACTTATGCTCAAAACTATGCTAACCAACGCAAGGCTGACTGCCAACTGGTCCACTCCGGTGGCCAATACGGTGAGAACATCGCATGGAGCTCTGGCGACATGAGTGGAACCGATGCCGTGAAGATGTGGGTGGACGAGAAGGCGTACTACGACTACGACAGCAACTCGTGCGCTAGCGGGCAACAGTGCGGGCACTATACTCAGGTGGTGTGGAAGGATTCAGTTCGTGTCGGTTGTGCCAAGGTGAGGTGTGACAATGGAGGAACTTTCATTGGATGTAACTATGATCCTCCTGGCAACTTCAATGGACAAAAGCCTTACTAGATAAGTTAGGTTTATGAAGCTTTTGGTCTTGATTCTTTGTTTGAGCTATAAGTAAAGGCCTAAGGATGCTTGGGTGTAATGAATAATTAATGTGAACGATGTAATAAGTTCGATTTTAATGAGATTTTCAAGGCTATGATTTTAGTAAACACAGAATCTATATATATACTCCTCTAATTCAATATATAAGGCAATTTCAATATTTTTTACATAGATTAAGGAAAACCTTAAATCTTATTAATTCTGCTACGAAATTTAATAATTTTTCAACTTTACCCGTATTTAATATACATAATACCAAATGAAAACAAAGTCAATACAATGATAAATAAAGGGTAAAATCGTACATTAATATCAAAACTTTAATGAAGTGATTTATAAATAGGACTAAAACAAAATATTCTTTCTTTTCCCTATATATAAGACCAGAGGAGTATATATATCCATACAATCCCTTTTTGGTTCCCTTTCATAATACAATTTTCTCCTAAACGCATAAACTTTTTTGTACATGTTTTCTTTTCATACATCACAAAAAATTTGAATATGTGAACTGGTATAAATATTTCGATAAAAAAAAGGTATAAAGAGGGTCCAATTTTGGACCTTTAGAATGAATTTAGCAATGAAATGGGATTTTTGTTTTTAGTAAATGGATCAATGTTCTGCTTTGTAAGATTATAATATATTCATACCATTTCCGTTGTATAGATTACAAAAAAAAACGAAGAAGAATGTATTCATTCACACATTAAGCTTGATGTTAATTTATCAAACTAAATGAATTATGGTTCAATCTAAAAATTATGCTATTAATTTTCCAATTTATATATACTCTTGGAGAAATCGCACACGCGCACTCCTTCATTTAGTAGACGCAATGAACAAAGTATAAAATGTGGACTTTCAGTGATTAAGGAACATGTTTAAAAAAGTTATTTGTAAAAATTATATTGTTTTTCTTAAAATACATCAACTATATATCTAGAGAAGCCGTGCGACCGGTTCCACAATCCAATTAGTTTTAAAATGGGTCGGCTAATTATACATTTATCACCAAATCATAATTGATTTTTCTCTTTTTACTCATACAGTTTATTATGATTAGTAATTATCTTCAATTTGAAAAAAAGTTAACCCCTATTTACAATAATTTTCAAATTTTAAATAACATATCTTTATCAATGTAATTGTATGAATTTAGAAGGATTTAACACCCCTTTTTAACACCTTTCATTATTGTGGTAAGATAGTTATAAATGAAGAGAATTGAATTTGAAAATGGACATTAAAATGATTAGGTGAATGTTAATTGTATTGTAGTCACAAAATATTACATTCAAAATGTACCGTTAATATAATTCATGTCTCCATGCAAGGTATGGGGGTTAACACTAGTTTTTTTAATTATTTGTATGGAAACTTATCGTAATTTAAACTCTCTTAATATATACAATCGGTGAGGATATATAACTTGAAATTATTATTATTTTTTAATTTTAGCAGATGGTGGATTGATGTCTTCCATTTAATAAAACCAAAATAATCTCATTAATTAGCTTCGACATTTACAAATGAAGAAAGTATGTTATTCTATAAAGCCGCCTTCTATTTCTTTATTGAAGAGGGCCTGAAGCCATTTGATTTAGGAGCTTATTGTGCGACGGATAATATTCCTTCTTTTCTTTTTTATAGAACATTTTGGGAGAATTATTGTCTTTAAAGGCTTATTTTCTTCGACCACTCATCATACACAACGTGTGGAAAACTGTATGCAAATTATCTGATTTTAATTTATATAACGTGTTACATAAGAATCTAACATAGTTTGGGTTGGTATATAGAGTCGAGGCCATAAATTTCACATTTCAAGCGATTAAAACCAAATATTACAAACTATAACATCTGCTTTTTTAGGATTTAGAATTAGTCGTGATCGAGAGTATGTGAAGAATATATCACGATTTTGGAAAAATAACATATTCTTTAAAATTTACTTGTACACGTTAGAATATAAAAAAAGTGCAAACAAATATATCAAATGAAAAGTCTCCCTTAAAAAGATAAAACTTTGGTACGATTACACTCTTTCTTTTGTCAGACAAGTGATGCAAGTGCTGATGACTAGAAAGATAAATCTTTCATGATGGTCAACAAAGAAAAAAAGTGGGACTTGTAAGACATTTATTCAATATTTTTCTTTTATTAGAGGCGACAAATAGAAATTTCTAGATCTGTTATGAGACTTTGAACACCTCAATTATGATATTTGGCCTCGTTAGGTATTTGTATATATAATATTCCCTCATTCCCTTACTGTAAGCTTCAAATTAAATAACTTACTTGTATTAAATAAAAAACAGTTAAAATTTGTAAAAGACAATAAATATGTATTATTTTTTCAACTATGCCTCTATATGTAAAAAAAAAAGTGAAATAGAATAAATGCAATAAATATTGTCAATGGGGGTAAACTTAGACAGCAAACACAAGAAATGTTGAGACAACCTAAAATAAATCTTATATTTTGAGACACATTGACAAATTTGAAGCTTTATAATAAGGGATGTATGGAGGCAGTATAAATTTGGTTTATGGAGAATTAGAGAGGACTTAAAAAAATAATATTATTCGTAAAGCTTCTCATCTTCAAATTATGTCTATTTTTTTCAACCCCTCATACACAACGTGTGGAAATTCCCTGCAAATTGTCCTTTTTTTTTTTTTTGTGGTACATCGGAAAGACTACAAGCACCAAATCAGGGCAAGCCCCTAACCTCCTAAATCCACAATGAGAAACGACTTTATTTAGAGCATCAAGTCCCAGAATTAATAGTCCGTACACACCGTTAAGAGCACGATAGGCTTAGAGATGTCACATGTTAGCTAAGTTACGTTTTTCATCACTCACGTAACTTCAAATATTGCATCACACATCCCTAAATCTGCCGCATAATTTTGTACTTTGGAAGCAAATGATTAATAGGGGGTAATATTAAGTAATATCAATACAAACTTGGTGGCCCAAAAAAGAAAAACAGAAAAAAGCAATACAAATTTTCACCTGATATCAAACAAGACCTTAATGATAATAAGTTTGTAAGATATAAGTTACTTTTATATTTGTAATTTCATATAGAAATAAGATTATTTTTATTTTCTTACCTCGAGTAATACCTTGATGGTGGAACCATTGACTACTTGACTTCTCAATCAAAACTGACTTGCAAACATTTCTGGTTCTAACTATGAAAAAAAACATCGAAGCACCAATGAAATCAGCCATGGAATGAATTTCATTGGTAATTACTGGTAGATTTCTGACAATAATTATGTCAATAAAATAATTAACAGAAAAATTCCATCAAAAAATTTCATATGAATTACGAGCAAAAGATTCTGTTGGTAAATATTAACGGATTACTGTCAGACTTGTGAGTAATTACTGTCATATTACCAACAAAATTTTGTAGGTAGTCTGGTAGCCTTTATAATATTTTATTATTATATTTTAATAGTTTATATAATTCGGAGTATAACAAAATTATAATAAAAATCATATATAACAAAAAATAAAAATAAATAAAATAGTTAAATATGATAAACTAAATGTTAGTAAAATACTAAATTTATACTCATACGCAACGTGTGGCAATTCCCTGCAAAGTATCTTTCTTTTTAGTACATCGGAAAGAATAAGAGCACCAAAGCAGGGCAAGCCCCTAACCTCCTAAATCCACATTTAGAAACGTCTTCATTTAGAGCATCAAGTCCCACAATTTATAGTCCGTACACACCGTTAATAGCGCGATCGGCTTAGAGATGCCACATATTAGCTGTGTTACGTTGTTCATCTCTCAAGCAACTTAAAATATTGCATCACACGTCCCTAAATCTGCCGAAATAATTTTGTACTTTGATAACAAATGATTAATAGGAGGTAATATTAAATTATATCAATAACAATGAAACAATAAACAATACAAACTTGTTGGGCGAAAAAGAGGGGGGGAAAAAACAATACAAATTTTCACCTGATATCAAACAAGACCTTGATGATAATAAGTTTGTAAGCTATAACTAAGTTACTTTTATATTTTGTTACCTTGAGTAATACGTTGATGGTGGGACCATTGACTATTTGACTTCTCCATCAACATTGACATGCAAACATTTCTTTCTCTCACTACGAAAAAAACATGAAGCGCCGATGGAATTAACCACCGAATGATTTTCATTAGTAATTACTGACATACTTCTGATAAAAATTCCATCAATAAAATAGTTGACAGAAAAATCCCTTCCATAAAGTCCCTCAGAAAATTCCAAACAGATTACCCACAAAAAATTTCATTGCTAAATATTGACAGATTACTGGCAGACTTTATTTCGTAGTTAATTATTGACAGATTACAGATGGAATTTCATGTGTAATTTCTCACTAAAATTACCCATGGAATTCTTTGGGTAGTCTGGTAACATTTGTAATTTTTTATTATATTTTAATAGTTATATAATATAATAAAAGTAATACATAACAAAAAATAAAAACAAAAATAAAATACTTAAATATGATAAACTTAATTTTAATAAAATACTAAATTCATAATATAGAAAGCATATTTGATATTAATAATAAATATTTAAATGAAATAAAAATAAAATTTGTAAATATTATATGATAAGAAGGAAATATATAAATATATATTTAATATTAGATTTGTTTTAATTGTTATTATATATATTATGCGAATATATAACACAAAGTTAAAACATCCCAACTGGTGGCAAAGGTATCAAAATGCATGTGGGAAATCCATGGTTTAAGTCTCCCCTTTATCACAAAACTCAACAATTGGCTCAGATCGGTTGTTTGATATATATTTTTTTGGGTCGTATCTCTCGTCTTTCCCTTTATTTCCCTCAAAACCTGTGCTCAAGATTCATCATAAGACCGTGAACTTATTTGGATAGTGTTAGGAAGCCTTAAAAATTAGTTAGGATAAAACATATTAGTGTGTTGGATGTAAAAAAACAATATTTGACATGGCTTTGTGGCCAATTGACATTTTAACAAAAAAAAAAATCACTTAAAGCTGAAGCAATTTTTTTGTGTGGCTTTTATTATTTATTTTAAATTTAAACCTCTTGAAACTAAATTTTCAATATATTCAAACAATTTTCCACAAACTGCTTTTTTTTTTTAAAAAAAAGCTTATCCAAACATAAATAGCATTATACTAATTGATTTTTATTTTCACCTCATTTTGTGAAATTTAATGTACTTGAAATAAAAACGAAATTATATTATTTTTATTAGAATAATAAAACAATGATTCATAAACTTTATTGTGTGTTTACTTTCATAAAGATAATGTAGTGTTTCTGGAAAAGAATAATATATAATTTAGTTATTTTCAAATTTTTTTTAATTATCTCTGCGTAAATTTTTAAGAGTGAATTAGTTAAAAGTGTCTTGTATTCCTATGGTCACACTAAAAATCAATAAAAACTCTAGGGAAAAAAGTAGAAAAAGTCTTAAACCACCTCATTAACTTTATTTTATAATTTATAACTTTTCAACTTTATACTTATTAATATTATATATGTTATAAAATTAAAAAAATATAAGAGTTGATATGAGAGGGATAGAAAGAATATTAGAGAAGAAATATGGAGGAGCTCTTATTCACATCATTATTGGTTCCAATACATTGCCCATGACCTCTATTTATAGGCTTATAACAATTGAACTCTATATCTATGGTTACAAGTAAATAAAGATGAGCATAATGGTACTTAATCATAAGAAAGTCCCACAAACCATTCATTAGGGAAGTTATAGGTTTATAACATTGAACATATATGGAATGCCAAGAGTGAGAGGTTATGGAGTAGCATATGAAAAACTAAGAGTTGGGAGTTTATGGACATCCACATTCTAGCATTTTTACAACACTCCCCCTTGGATGTCCATGAACAAATATTGTGCCTCATTAAAACCTTAC
>JBAGKO010224404.1:0-12319 GCA_037177275.1 Acacia concinna
GCTTCCAAGGGGCCTAAATTTTGTGCAAGGGCTAGTCCAGGGGGGGGGGGCACTTCAGAAAAGTGAAGGCAAAAAGGAGGAGCACAAGTTCAAGAAGGCATCTAGGTGAGTTTGGTGTGAAAATAAATTCATGCTTTCTCACCATAAATCTTGCAAGAAACCTTCTCTAATCTCTTGTGTCCTCTTTTATCCATGTTTAGAAAGAGGAAAATCAAAATAAAAAGAGAGAAAAGGGTGGTTGGTTTTGGAGCTTAATACAAGAAGATAAGAGGTAAGCTTAAGAAACCTTGTCTACTTATTGATTTGTGATGTTTGTTGGTGTTTCTTGTGGTTGTTTGGTTTGGTTTGATCATTTGGGATGCATGAACCCTAAAGGTAGGTTCTTCCAAATGTTGATTGATCATATGGAGATGAATTTAATGTGTTAAACAACTGATTTAAGGTTTAATAAGGGTGCTTTGTTAAAGGAACATGAAAATCCATTTTTTCCAATTTTATCCTTTTTTGGTCCGGATCTATTTTGGGTATGTAGTAGTTTTAACCTTCATACTTTATGTGATTATTTATATACTGCCATGTTGTGTGATTTTAGAAGTACCTAGCTACGGTATGGGACCCTCCAATTGAGGTGTTGAGATGAGACATGCTAGTAATGTGTGTGTAAAGCACATTGTATTATATCTAGCTGTAGTCTAGGACCCTCCAGTTAGAAGTACCTAGCTGTGGTTTGGGACCCTACGCTAAGGTGCTGAGACACAATGAATGTGGTATAGACATTTACCTCTATTACATTATATGGTGTATTGCATGTATAACTTTTATATATTTATAATTGATTATGAGTTACTATTAGGATTCTTTTGAATCTTACCCTTTCCCATACAATATAAATTACTCAGCTAGACGAAATGTATACAAGGGAAAAGATGTAGAGACTGGTAGCTGGCTGACTGGGGCCCACTCAAGTATTGCCGTGGGACAACTGTAGACAGTGTAGTTTTTTTCAAATGTTATGAGGCTTGTAAGATCATGTGGGATATCTTTAAACACCTAAGTACTATATATAGGTTTAGTTTATTTTACATTATTTTTTCTCGCTATTTGAAATGCACTTAATTTCTTTGATAAATGTTAGATAGAAAGAAGGGGTTTGACAGGTGTTACAACAAGACAACTTTAGGCTCTTATCAAGGGTCAACTCGAAACTGTATACATTATCTATGGATAAGAACAAAACATAAAAGGAGATTTATCAACAAATTCATGGCAAAGTTTCTCAGGAAATTCCTATTGACAGAGAAATAACTAGAGCAATTATTACATAGCTTGAGAAATTTTGTTGTTTTTATATAAAAGTAATCATGGTTTGTGCTATTTCATCTATTATGTCCTTATTTTTGTTTTATTATTTCCTTGTGTGTTTTTGTTTTTGTATAATAAAAGAACAAGAAGAAGCCAGAGGATTCGCTTACTTTTGTAGGATTGTTTAACATGGCACATGTTTATGAACGGTTTTAACTAAATTAAGGAAAATAAGAAGCAGCATGAAGATCCATAAGAACAACAGCTAGAGGACATAGATTCGCAAGAGCAAGCACAAGCAACATAGGAGGAGGAACTAGAACTAGAAGATGAACTTTTTGAAGAAGACTACTAAGACTACGAGTACGAAGACAACCAAGAACAATACTATTAAGATTAGCAAATATTCTCTATAGGGGAATAATTTGTTTTTATTTACGCATCTGTACATTTATTTTTACATGTCTGACTACTTGTATAATTTCATATTACTTACATAGAATAGATACAAGTTATTCATTCCAATTCTCTATTATTTTATCTTCTATCTTACCTAGCATTAGAGCCTTTCAAATTTTAGGGTTCTTAATTTTCTAATTTTATTTTGGAGAGAGAAAGAGAGTACACTGTCTGAGAGAGAGAGAGAGGTGTTTAGTTCAGGTGCTCCAACAGTGACATGCTCCCCTTTCCTTTATCACTGTGCTCTAATCGGCCAAACCCCTTTGGTCCAATCGAATTCCGACCACTAGAAGCCGGTGCTTAGAGTTCACGCACTGACGTCCCAAAAAGTTTTTGCATGCTCGTGGCAAAGAATGGAACCTCTGTTTACAACTCAATTTGTACCATCCCAAGTTTCATTCACTAAAATATCTCGAGAATATGACAAATTAAATGGAATAAAATGGTGGATTTTAGTGTAAGAAGTATGGCTATGTTCCGACTGAGGCTGGGATGAAACTGGCAGCATTCTTGTTGTACATCATTTTTACCTAGGCTAATGGTTTCTAAAATTTTTGAAACTTTCCAATCTAAAAGTGGACATGCCAAGCTTTAAATTGATATGTCATATGTATTATTTGAATGTATATGTTAAGAGATATGAATTTCTAAAGTTTGCCTAGTGGCATATGTCGATTTTTGGAGCATTGCTCAAACATGAATTTCTTGAGAATGTTCTGATTCCAATTGATCAAAGGAAGTATTTTCCCCCTAAAACTAGATTCAATAAGGGACATTAAAGCTTTAGAATCACCTCAATTGGACATTTATGCAATTAGATATGATTTTTCAAATTTAGTGAAAATTCTATCCAGAAATCCAAAATAATGGCATGGTGGTAATTTGTGGCTCAATCAAGGATAAAGAGGGAAGACAAAAAATGATCTCAAGGGCAAGATGGGAATGCCAAAATGATGGGTCAATATTTAGCCTTGCTCATTAAAATATCAAAAGGGGAAAAAGCAAATTGTGTGGCCAAAGATTAAACTTTATTAATTAATATAATTGGGCACATGGGATAATTATGAGATTAAAGCTAATGGAAGAGGGAAAAAGGCCCCATTTTCAGCTGGAACAAGAGAAAGGGGGGGGGGGAGAGAGAGAGTACAAAGGGAATAGAGAGAAGGGAAAGGAAAAATGAAGAAGAGGCAAATATTCAACATAAGTTTAAGCTTGAATCTTCTAATTTCTTCATGATTCTTGACCTCAAACTACTTCTAATGGTTGAATCCTTCATGAAATCTCTGTTGCAAGGTGGAAATCAAGAGCAAGAGAGGTCTTGATTTTGACAAGAGAGAGAAATTTAGGAACTTAAGAGGTAATCTTCAAAACCTTGGATCTTTGGTTGATTTTGGTTAGTTGTTGGAAGATAATGGTGTCCATAATGATTATTGGTTGTTGTGGCTGTTTTCCTTGTTTGGGTTACACAAACACTAAGGGCAAGTGCTGGCCAAATTTTCATTAATCATGTGGAATATGAATTAAAGGGTTTAAACAAGTTGCTTAGAGTGAATGAAGGATGCTGGATGGTCTGTTGTCTAGAAACAGTTCGGTTGTGAGGTGTTTTTCGCTAGTCACACCTAGTCCAAATCTTATCCAGTTTTACATCTTTAAAGTAGACATCCAAATCTTCAATTTTATAGTAGAACATAATTTTTGGACTAGTGGATCAAAAGATATGATTTTTCAAATTTTGGCCCTATTTCTGGAACCAAATCTAGGATAGTTAAGGTTTAATAAATTTTTGGGAAACATGCGACTACTTTATCCAGAAAAAGATATTTTTAGTTGAAATTAAACTTAAGTAGGTTTACAATATGCTTGGAAGCAATCAAATGGGAGTTTCCTACAATTAATTGATTTTTGAAAATGGGGTATTGAATCTAGAAGTTGTTATGTGGGATAATGATTGTGAGATATTTCTTTCTAGCCAAATGAATTCTAGTACCCATGAAATTTTTAGAAATAAAGGATACCCAACAAGCTTTAATCTTAATGGATAATTTGTAATAATTGGATGAGTACAATGGGAGATATAGATATTTAAAGTTTGGTAATGATTCTGGAAGATGTCCTGTGACAGTAGTAGGTAATGATGAAATATGAAATTGTGTACATGAGGAATGCAAGATTAAACATTATATTAGGCTTTAAACCATCCAAATTGGAGGTTTGTAGAATTAGTTATGACTTTTCAAATTTAACTGAAAAATCTTGTCAACACTTATAGGGTTGAGCATTATGCCTAATGGCCTGATATGCCTACCCGAGCTTGGCCAAAAAATGCCTAGCCCAGCCCCAAAAAATGTCCCGAAAAATGTTTGGGCATTTTTGGGCAGGGCTTCTTGTTGGGTAAGGTAGGTTTGGGCATTGGGCACGGGGTGGTGCCTTGCACATTTGGCCTTGGCCGGAAATATATATGATTTTATGGAAAATATATATTATTTAATATATAATTACAAATATTTTTGCCTTACCTTCCATGGTTTATGAATATTATTTAAATTATTGTTGAAGCATGGATATTGTGTCAAGGCCTTTGGCATCATTTAAAATTTCATGACTTAAGTTGTAGACTTATTGGCTTATGAATAATGTCTTTATTTTTTTACTCACTATTTTATTGTAAAAACCTTTTTTCTAATAGAATAATTAACTAAAATATGTGAATAAATCCTAACGTGGCAATATACAATAATCAATTATAACCAAAAAGATGGAAGTGCTACTCTTAGTAGAGGTAGCTTAAACTTTCGGAGACTTCCTTGACGGACCCTCACATGACCTATCACTTGGAAAATTTGTTAAAACGACAGAGTGAGACAAAAGCCTCAGTAACCAATAGTCCATCTCATTGGACATACAAACAAGTGCCCATGAGATGTCAAGTGGGAACATTTATAAATACATAACAATATTAAAAATGTCACATAGAAACAAATATATCAATTTACAATAACATAGTCTCATTATCATATTATCACATGGGTGCACAATTATCAATATTTAACAATTCACTCTCTAACCTCCCTTATTACCTCCCACCTTATTTCCTCTAACTAAACCCATGGGCTAATACTGACCCATGTGACTAGTAGTTGAACTCAACAACCTCACCATCAAGTGATGTGGACCAGCCAAAATCCACAGAGTACAAAACCAGACCATGGGTTCCCCCAATACACAGTGGGGTGTCAATACTCTATTAAACACAATGGGCCTAAGGACTAACCAGTGTACACCTGGAAGTCAACCACCTTATTTCCTCTTTTGTACAATAATTTCACCCCCTTATTTCCTCTAAGATTAATCTCCCATTGAGATCCACATCCGTCACCCCCTCTCATATCAATTACTCATGGGGTATAATTATACTCAACAAATTTAATCATTATAAATCATCACATTCCATTATCAATTTACAAATCAAGAGAATTTTCAATATCACAAATCAACATTAAATTCATATAATATTATATTACTATCCATTACTCAATAAAATAAGTCCCACAAAAAAAATTTTAATAATAAAATAACTTCATGTCACATATCACAAATAATTGCAAATTTATGTTATATATATTTAAAATCACTCACAAGCATGCACAACAAGAGAAAATTGGTTACCTCTCACCAAAGCAAAATTACCATAAGAATCCAAGCTCCAAGCTCAACCACAAGAGTTCAATAATCAATAGACGATCCAACCAATGAAAACGTCAATTTGGATGTCCCACACACACAAACCAAATTTCACTCTGATCCAACAGTGAACGAATGTGCAACCGTTGTTTTACTAAGACTGCGTCACGTTAGTGGGAGAATTGTTTAACCTACCTCAATCCTAATTTATCACCTATATATAGGCTCATAAGTCTCTCTCTCTTATCATATGTATGTATTTATTTATTATTCTTATAATATAAGTAACTTTAATATTTCTATATCTTAAATCCTTTTTTATTACAGGAGGCCGAGATTGAACTCGAATTGGGTGGCACATAGGGCACTGACCATACCACACATGCCTAGAGGCCGTTGGTTAAATCTTAAATCTAATATCATGATCTTATAAATCTTTGAATTATTTCCTATAATATCTCGTAATATATGTCTTTATCAAATCCACTATACATAAGATATGTTTTCAAATATTTAAATCAACTTTAGGAATATTTATTTTTCCAATCTCAATAATACTATTTTCCCCTTTTTAGAAAATCTTGACTTGGGATTATATTCTTTTAAAAATATAATTACCTAAAACAATTTTTCTTTTATTATTGTTAACACTAAATATATAAAATTAAATCCTCTATACACTCTAAACTCCTATTAAGTTTCTATATTAATTATGTAAATTAATTCATTAAAATTTGGGATGTTACACCCACAACAATCCCTTCCTGCCACCAAGAATCTCCAGCCATATTTAACTATGTACCTTTGGCAGCACCGTAAAGAGGCTTAAAAACAAAAGCTCACACTGGTTTTCCATAGTTTAGACAGACCCACTAGTCAAGCCTAATGTGCTCTCACTTTTGAGAAACCCTTGCAGAGCGCCCAAAGACCCTCTTTGAATTTGGCCAAATTACCTCTAACAAGTTTTTTTGTCATTTTTTCCTCAATAGTGTATATGATCATTAATTAACCTTATATTTTCTTATATTCATGTTGTCTTTCTAAAGACCAACATTTACTATTAAATGGCATTGCTCGTCCTATATCTGTTGAAATATAATTAAAAATTATTTGAGGTTAGATGAAACTGTAGATTAATTACCCCTTTTTCTTTATTGGCAAGATCGAAAAAATAATGATAAATAAACACCAGATGATATTTGAATCCGCCTTTTAGATAAGGGAAATCTAAAAAAGAAAAGACAGTGGAAATAGAAAAATCCTAATTTAGGATAACAAGATTCAAAAATCTCAAATAAGTCTTTTTGTACTTTTTTACGTAATTACAAATATGCTGTTAGATTTTTAACAATACGAGTATCATAATTCACGACACGAATATCTCAATTAATAATATCAGCACAAACAACTTACATCATAAATACATAATACCTAAATGCTTCTAGTGTTGTTAATTTATATACTCATATTGTGAATTACGATACTCGTATTGTTAAAAATCCAATGACATGTTCATAATTACGCAAAAAAAAGTACAAAAAGACTGATTTGAGATTTTTGAATCTTGTTGTCCTGAATTGTGATTCCTATTTCCATGTCTTTTTTAAAAATTTTCCTTTTGGATAAAGAACAAGTAAATGGAGTGCCGGTAAAAGAAAATAATAGAAATAAGGTATAAATCTCTCTAATAGTATTTATGCAAGTACAATTATAATCTTTAAATATTTTAATGGATAATTTTCTCCCCAACATGTTGGAAAAAAGAAGGAAAGAAAGATAATCTCCCTGACATATTCCCTATTTTATTTACCTAATAGTGATCAAGCATGAGCTAAATCATTTTTTATTACAATTATTTTTTACTTCTTTTTTTATCATTTTCAAAAACATCCCACATATCCTTCTAGTAACATCTTCCTTATTTTAATTAGGGCTAAGGTGTAAATTGCCTGGAAGTTTTTGCTAATATGTAATGTTACTTTAAAAGTTTTTTCGGATTTAATGTCACTTGGAAGTTTTAAATCGTGGTAATATCGTCTTATACCATTAACAAGTTGACGATCAATGTCAAATTTTTAATAGTTAATGTTAGTTTTTTAATAATACAAGGCAACATTGATATGTTTTAAAATTTTCAATGTGACATTAAAACTAAAAAACTTTTAGAGCAATATTGCTCCGTAGGGTAAACTTCCGTAATAATTTTGCATATTAACTTTGAATTAGGAAACAAAGATGACTTGGGTTGCTTTTGATAAGGAACTTTTTGGCGTATAAAAAGGTTCCATTTTAAAATATTTAAGCACTATAGTTACACGCGTGAAAGCTATAAGGGCAGATTTGCATTTTAACAAAATAAATTGGAAAAAGAATGGTGGATCCTCTAAATAAAATGGAGAATTCCATATAAATACCACATGGATTTCTAAAACCCCCAACGGGCACTTTGGTCTCAGTGGAGGAATATGTGTTTTTCCATTTTGGATGACGTGACACCTGACGCAGAGAGATAGAGTAAAGAGGGAGATGCTGACAAAGGGGGGGAGATGATGATCATATCGAGTTTGTTAATCCCATTATGAATTTTGTCATTTACATTATAAGTCTATCCGCTATTGATTATGTCAAAACACGTTCACCAACTTAAAATGCAAACCCAGGACGAGCATGTTAATCCTGTTATGAGTTTTTGTTATTTATGTTATGAGTCTATTTATTTTTGCTACTTGTTATATCAAAACACACAAGTATCTATTGTGTTCACCCAATCTAAAATGCAAACCTAGTATGTTGTGTGTTTTTGACATAATGGGTAGCGGAAATAACTAGACTCATAACGTAAATAACATAACTCAAAACGGGATTAACAAGCTGATCCCGGATTTACATTTTAAGTTGGTGAATGTGTTTTGACATAATTGGTATTAGAAATAAATAGACTCACAACGTAAATGACAAAACTCGTAATGAAATTAACAAGCTCTACCTGATCTCCTTCTCCCTCCCTCCCTTGTCAGTGCGTGTCAGCACAAGGGTCACCTTAGCCAAATTCAAAAAACCAGATTCCACCCCTTGAGATGAAACTAATCCTTTTCATAATTCAGTAGCCCTTTGGGGTTTTAGAAATTCATTGGGTATTTATATAGAATTTTCTCTAAATAAAATAAAGGAAAAATACTAAATAAATTTAAAAAAGACAATTCAGTGTGCTTAAATGGAAAAATCTCAAGTCAATCTTTCAATAGGAATATGAAATTTTTGCAATCTTGAAAATTTTGAGAAATTACGTAAATGTCCTTGATTTTTTTTTAATAAAAAAAATCCCTTACCCCTATTGGTCCCCGGAGCTTCAGTACTAGTGGCTGGAGGCAACGACAGTCATTGTAACACCAGTGCCCTTGCTGACAATTGGTCATCAGAGCTTTAGCACTGACAAAAGTTGTTAATATAGCTTCAAGTTGTTAATATGATTCACCTGAGCTCTGGTGTTCTCATACTTTGTTTGAATTTCACAAACAAAAGTCATTAATATAGATATTCAAGTTGTAAATATAAATACTAAAGTTGTAAATATATGAGACCGCCATAGCTCCAATTAACCTTATTTACAACTTTAATATCCATATCAACAATTGGAGTATCTATATTAACAACTTTTACTTGAGAAGTTCAAAAAAATATGAGACTGCTGGAACTATGGTGAACCTTATTTACAACTTTAGTATCCATATTAACAACTCGAGTATTTATATTAATGATTTTTGCTTGTGGAATTCAAAAAATAATGAGACCACCGGAACAAGGAATTGGATTAACAACTTGAGTATCTATATTAACAGCTTTATTGGCACCAAAGCTATGCCAAGCTGTAGGGGTTAAGGACTTTTTTTTATTAAAATGAAATCTAAAGACATTTAGGTAATTTCTCAAAATTTTCAAGATTGCAAAAATTTTATATTCCTATTGAATGACTAAATTGTCTTTTATATATATATATTTTTTGGTAACATCACGTAGATAGGGCCTTTAACACCCAAACCCATGATTCCTCTCAGTATTTGGTGCTTTTCCTGAGTCTCTAGCCTTCTATAACGGATCAAGTAACCCAAGCAACCATGTAAGGTACTTTGCACCGAGGACGAGTTCCTATCCATCCAAACATGGCTCCAAGTTTGAACTCGCTTCTGTCTAGAGAAGTAATAGTTGCCTTTACTAGTGCACCCTGATGCTTGTAGATTGTCTTTTTACATTTGAGCACACTAAATTATCTTTTTTAGGTTTCTTTAATACTTTTATAGAATATTTTCAAAAATAAGTGAATGAATAAATTAAAATTAAAAAATGGGTGGCCTAGAATTTATAACTACTACTTTTTTATCCAGCTGCCTCCTCAGGACTGAGAGCTACGTACAACTACCTGTATCCATGTCGACATGATTTTGTACATGATTGCTAAAACTCCTACTAAGCTGGGATTATATCATGCTGCCAAATATTTGTGGGACCCATGAAGACAAGTGGCTTGTAATCACTTAAAAAAATACAAGTTTAAATTATGAGAAATGTATTTATCGATATAGGCAAAAAAAGCGCTTTATATTCTGACTCTAAAAAAGAAAAAGCCTTTTTTTAAAAAAAAAAACCGAGTGAGAAAGGGTTACCAACAATGTGAAGAATGAGAGGTGTGGACCATTTGTCTGATATTTCTCTCTCGGCTCTATTCTTGGGAATCTCTTTCCCTAGACCTTATGATTATTTCTCCTTTTCTAAATTTAGTTGTTGATTTGTTGATATGCTTATATGTTTATATGTTTATGCTTATTTGTTGAGTATGTATGATATCTGTTACGTATTACTCATTTTATTTTAAAATTAATTTAGGGGGAATTTTAAATAAGGATTGCAGTTAGGAATTAATATCAGAGCAACCCATAAACAAGTAAATGAGTCATATGAATAAGAAAAAAGCTTGTTCATATGACACATTCAGTTGTTTATGGGTTGTTCTAATATTAATTTTCAATTGAAGTCCCTATTTGAAATTCTCCCATTAATGTATTTATATATATTAAGCATATTAATTAAATTAGTTAATATGATATTTTTATAAAAAAAACTCTAGGTTACTTCCTAGTCAGCACCACATAGACTGAGTTTGATAGACAATGTCAATGTGACACTAGGAGAAAAAATAACACATCGTAAAAGTAAGAAAACCTATGACTACTTTAGTATTACCCTCCACTTTACCACTTCTTTTCTTCACCATTAAATTAATTTTGAATTGTTGTAATTTAATGAGTGTCTTATAAAAATATTATTATAATAAAATCAAATAAAAAATAATATAAATAAATTTAAATTGTTAAAATTTGATCTAATATGTTCACTTCCTTATACTTTAAACTTTCAAATTTCAATTAAAAATAATAGCCTTTTAAGCCGTTGGTATGATATCAATATCATACTTGTTTTTTTTTAAAAAAAATTATAGGACACTAAATTAAATCCCAATTGTCTAAAGTTGATCTAACCGTGGAGAGAATATGGAGGGTAAGAAGTTGCCTTTATTTTATACAACTTCACCTAAACCAAACAAGTATCTTTAATGGCACTTACGGATGTTCAAAACTAGAACTGGGTATTACCCAATACACGTTGTTGGTCCTAGTTCTGGTTGGAATGCAAATTCACATCCCAATCTAAGCAAACTAGGATTTTAAAATAAACTTTAAAAATATCTATATTAGTTAAATTCTCTATTTTCTATTATTTAAAATGATTATTAAACAAATAATAATGTCATAATAAGCACACACATTGATATATATAGTTGAAAAATAGCATTTTATGATTCTTATAGTCGTCATGGTCGTTATTAATTTTATATAATATGTAGTTAGGATTAATATTATTATATATGTAGTTTAACTCTAACTAAAGATGTGATGCACATCTTATAAAATGATAACTTAATTTGTTGGGCAAAAATTTAAAGATAAAAGGATAACTTAATTTATATAATAAATTTTTTTAAAAAAATTGGGATGAGAATTGAGAGTGGAATTTTAAGAGTTATCTTAGTCCAATCCCAATATATCTCGGTTGATACGAGAAATTTCTGGATCAAAATGTCCATGATTGGGTTAAGACAATCAAAGATCTGAATGGATATAACTTCTCTTCTCTTTTTTTTTTTCCGCCTGTTACCCCTATTTCTCTCACTGTATGACCTTTGGATCAAAATCATGGTCTACATTTAATATTTTCTCATGCTTTGAACACCCCTAATGCCACTTATATTTGTCTCTTTTTCTAAATTTATTATTACTTAGCTTTCTCTATCTCAGCCAATTAGCCCATTTAAGACCATAAATGCTTCGATCCACACACAAACACACACAACCAAGTCATCAACAACCACCAGCCCACCACCCCCAAGCTAACTAGATCCACACAAAATTAAATATAATCTGCAGATTGCTCATTCTTTCAGGAAAAGACTTCAGTGTACAGATTATATGGCCAAAATGACTCAAAAGTCAAATAAGGAGTACGTGGAGATAGATATTTCCACAACGGAATGCGTGGAACTCTTTTTGAGGAGTGCGGGTCTAGCCTATGTATTAGGCTTTTTTAATTTACAAGCTATGTTAGCCTTAGTTAAAAAAATAAATAGAATCTTCAAAATCTTCAAAATCAGGTACTCCCTCTAGTCCACTATATAAATTAATCTCATACCCACCAATTAAATTAAAAAATAAATAATATCATATGTTGTGTTTTATTATATTATATAATAGTTCATAAGTCAAATAACATAATTTGAAAAAAGAACAACAAACTTTAATATATTAAAATAATGTAATAGCTTTAT
>JBAGKO010224415.1:0-12319 GCA_037177275.1 Acacia concinna
AAAACAATAAATTTTAATATTTTAAAATAAAATAACTAATATTTTTAAAATTCTTTAAAATTAGTTAATTGAATTTTATAATTAAAAATAGACGCTATATATATATTTTATATATATATATATATATTTTTGGGATGCATGGGATTGGGGATAATTAGGACAATGTGTGCCGTGTCTCTTTGTAATTACTATATGTATGTCGACGGACGTACGTAAAATAGGGCTCATGTCATGCATAGAATTTAGCAATTTAGCACAGTACAGACACTTTTAGTACAGTTTTTCACCCCTCTCATCTTTTTACGTGACGTGACTCTCGCATTCAAACGTGTCATTAATTTGTAACAAAATAATCCAGCATGAGCCAATGAAATCTCTTTCATAATGCTGCTAAGAAAATATCTTTCATGCACAGTTGTACAAGGAAAATTGCTTGATAATTTTTTTAATACAAAATTTATTTCCCGAAAGTATGGCAGGATGCATATTTTTGAACCAGTGCTGCACATCCATCTTCAAATTTTTGGCCAGTAATGTGAACCAATTGAAGTTTGACAAGATGGAGATATATATATATCTTCTAAATAGTGACAGAGAGGAGGACAAAGCTGATATGGCTGTACTCTAAAGAGGTGTCATGGTCGGCAGCAGGATAGATATATAAAGGCGTCAAAATTAATTTACTTTTGGACCTATTCATGTATATACCATTAGTAATTGCTTTGCTTGTGTACGTCATTTCTAATTCTAATAATATTATCAAATCATTAAAAGGCAGCGAATAATTAAGCCACTTTAATTTTTCCATTGAAGCCGTGTGGGAATACATAATTAAGTAGGTTTCAAACTATACGTGCCTTAACATGATGACGGCCTTTAATTTATCATGTGCGGGGCCCAGTGAGATTTTGTTTGTTAAACATATACGATCTCATCTGATCTCTTGAAGAATATAATCAAAGACAACATTATCATGTGTAGTTATACGGTTTGTCTGATTCATCTCCTTCGGCAACCAATCTCATGACAATCAACAAGAGTGAATAAAGTATTAGTAAAAAGTATACATTTTGGCCTCTAAACTTGATTTATATAATATTTCAGTTTGGTTCTTTAATTTTAACTCATTTATTCCTAAAACATTCTCAAATATTGCTAACATACATATATTTAAGTTGGATTTACAAAATAACAATAATTGCTAAACTTCATGTCTGATCTTCTCAAGTATCATCATATATAATATCGTTAAGGAACATACAAATAAAACACCGTGCGTCCTAATTAATTAATTAATTTTATTGAGGGGTAATTTATTTATTTATTTTAACTCCGACCCGTAATGTAATAGAGTTAATTAAAGAAAGCTATAAAACCTCCCTTTTTTTTTTGGGTCAGGGAACAAGAAAACAGGAAAAAGGAGGAAAGGCACGTACTACCGATCTGGTTGTGGCCAGCCATATATATGCTATCATTTTTGTAATTCAACTTGCTTTTTTGACTTCCATTCCCTTCTCATCATCGATCTATCAGTGACCTTAACAGAGACAGCGGCGTCGGCTGTGGAACCGTGGCTTCATCCTCTGATGCTCTTTCAGTAATCAGAAATTATGTGCAAGATTGAACGAATGACCTCAAATTAAACTTAATTATCAATAAAACTTTCATGTCATTAGATTATAACACCATTGACAAAAAATTTAGGTGAGTTGAATATTGAGGTACACCGACCGCGACGTGCCTCTAACTCTAACAAAGTCATCATAAATTCATAATGGCAGTGGTCATCCCTCTCTCTCTAATAATATACAATTAATGATCAACTTGTATTACGAAAGTTTGATTTTGTATGAGGGTGTCCAATTCAATATTTTCGGCCTTCTAAAAGGCCCATGGGCCCCCCATTCAGATATCTTCTTCTTCAACCAAATCGCCTCAACCCCATTATGAATCCCTTCTCCCTTATTTTCTCCATTACATTTATTTGCCTCTCCCACCATTAGCCTCCACAACCATATACTCCCTCGGGTTATAACGGCCTTTTACATAATTTAAGGAAATTTTTAAGAAAGTTAATTAAATTACTTAATTATCTTATACATTATGTTTTATTACACTATATATTACTACCTCCGTTCCTAAATATAAGATCCATTTTTGTGTCACAAAAATGGGTCTTATATTTAGGAACGGAGGGAATAATTTATAAGTCAAATAAAATAATTTAAAAAAATGACAAATTTTCATACCTTAAAGTAATGTAATTAGCTTTCTTAGGATCTTCTAAAAAAGTTAATAGGCATGATAATTAGGACCGGAGGGAGTATTAATCAATCTATGTCAATTACAGAGCTTACATCGCCCACAAAATGGAACTTCCCTGAAAACAACGAATTAAATACATGCTCCCTTGATATCAACTTATTAAACCCCGTGATGCGGACTTTGAAATTGGCAATATCTTTATAACCAAGCTATTTTGATGATAATAATTCCTCTAGGTCAAAGCCAGTGAACACTAAAGCACATGTTAGTATTTACCATTTACATGAGTATATGTATTGTTGTCAAATTCGCGAAAGGACTCTCTAATTTTATTGATTTTACATTTATACCTTGCGAAATCATGTCATGTTTGTATTTAAACTCATACTAGTTATAAACTCAATAAAACTTACAAATTTACCTATCGAATTTATCAATTATATGTTTTTACTTTACATAATTATGTCAACTAGCTATTGAACTCATATTATTTTGTTCAATTTTATTTTTATGACTTTATAAATGAATTTCACATTAATTTCTTTGTTGAATAAGATAAATTATAAATATTGATGGTTTAATTTTAATTATTTATATTTAAAATATATTTAAATTAAATTATTATTCATATTATATACTTTTAACACTTATTTATTAATAAAGGCAAATTTATCATCCGAATTTACATAGGGTTTGTTTGTTTTGACTTATTTTGACCAAATAATATCTTATGCACAAAGTACGAAAAATAACCATATCACATACTTACTTTGTACTTCGCAAATAAGATCTTATTACCCTTAAATAAATTATTCCAAACAAGAATATAGTTTGTCCTTCGTTTGACATCTTAAGTGAATGTCTTCGCATACTGTCTCCTTTTGAAATTTGATGAAATATTAGCTCAAGTCACTTTGAATTTCACATCCCTAACTAACATTCTGTCAAGTGTGGAGTGGAGTGGAGTGAGGGGAGAGAGTGATTAAGGCTTAAAAAGTGTGATTTGACATAAGCACTGCTAGATTCTCGTAATTGGGGAATGGGAATTTGCTTATTTTTGGGGGATGCCGACGAGGGGACCCGTTAAGTAAAACACAGGGAGGGGACCACCACAAATTATTGTCCCGTCCGGACGCACAAGGATCATAGGTAGGGTGGCACGTGTCGAGATCAGAGGCTCCGGTGGCAACAAGATGTGGGGCGGTGCAAGAGGGCGTACCCTGTGGCTGTGGGTGACACTCGGATTTGCGGCGTCTGCTGGGTCCCACACACACCGCACGTGCTTCATTAAACAGACCACGAGGTGAGGTGAGGTGAGGCGATACGTACGTAACAACCGAACAATGATCAATATCCATGGCTGGCTTGGTTACGATGTATTGGGACTTAAAAAAAAAGGTTGAATTAGTGGACTAACAATATCTAATAATAATAACAACAAAGGGGACGTAATCGTTGCGTGATGTTCATATTTTCTTGGAGAGGCAAATTAAAGGTATCTTCTACCACCACCAGCTTGTGTCGCAGAAAGAAAAGGCAAATTTCCATTGCTGGTGGGATGGTCAACCTTTTAACGCTGTTCCAAATTATATATCATCTCTATACTTGCCATAAGTTAATTAAATTCCACAAAGTTATATATATATATATATATATATTCATTCCCAGAATATTTGTACAGATTTTCTTGTTGAGTATGGTACCCACCTTTTATTTTATTTGCACATAATGATCTCATGGGCTTCTTTATTCTCTTGTTTCCTCCACCCTTCCTTCAACATACTTTGCTTCTTTTCGCCAAAAACAAAAACATTACTTTGCTTCTTTTCCCCATTTAAATATTATACATCAATTTTATTTTTTTTATGAAAAAACAATACAAAATAAGTCAAAATGGTCATTTCATTCTGCCAAACTTATTATAATTGCTTCAATAAATTTACTTGAGTGCAACATGAATTATATAAGCCAAGAGGTGGAGTTTCAAAAATGAAGGTATAGGCATGGTTATTATTTGTTACTTGTTTTTTAACAGTAATTTAAGAGACATCAGTTTTTACACAGAAAAAAAAAATGAACTCATGGTAGCGACCTTCTTCCTTTCTTTTATTTTATTTTATTTTTATTGTGAAATTGACTGACGGTGTACTGTTTTGTCCATCGTCTAATTTTAACTATGTATAACTTGACTAACCAAGTCTCTCTCCGCAAAATATTGATTTTTGGGTAAGTTTCCAATTCACAGGTTAATATGGTTAATAAGTAATATAACACTAACCTATCTAATATTTGAAGCCAGATTTTAGTAAACAAAGTTCAAGATTATGTTGACTTAGCTTAAATGGGGGAAAACTTGAACTTTACATCCAAATTAGAATTTTTTATTTGTTAAAGGACTGTAAATCTGGATAAACTAAAAAGATATTGATTTTGTAAGAGCTAAATCATTAGTTTGAATAAAAAAAATGTTTACTTTTCGTTTAGACAAAAAACAGTAACATAATTCTCTACGATGATTACTGGTCATGTTTTTTTTATAGCCATGAACATTCTCCTCTTACAAATAATCATATTCAAAGTATTGTTGAGACTAAATATAAGCATATTGGAGCGTTCACATTTACGTGCATTCACAACTTAATACAAATGATATTAAATCAGCCCAACAGAAATAGGCCATAGAATAGACTAAGGTGAGCCCGTTATGGCACACCAAGTAAACAATCAGTAGGCTCAACCCATGAAAACCCTTCCTCTTAGGGCCGTTTGGTTTGAAGAAAAGGAGAGAAAGGAAAAGAAAATGAGAACAAATATTATTTAAATGTATGTAGGACCCATTTACTTTGATAAAAAGACTATTTTACCCTATCTACATTTAAATAATATTTTTTTTATCTAGGGTGAAATAGTCTTTTACTGAGATAAGTGGGTCTCACGTACATTTAAATAATATTTTAACTTTATTTCCTTTCTATCATTTTCCTTAATCCAGCCCTTAATTTTTTGATAAGACCAACACCAAACTTGTTTCGTCATGGGAAAAAAAAAAGATGTTCCCCTGAAATGTTAGCAAATGAATACTTTTCTTTTCTTCAAGTGACCCCAAAAAAAATATCAAAACAACTAGAATCAATCTTGTTGCAGATATAAGCTGGAAGACGAACACAAGAGATCAGATACAGATTTGCGGCTGAAAGAAAAGATTTGATCAAGTTTAGCCTAGAAGATTGAGAACGAAACCTTGCCTTCCAAGCTACAGAGAAGGATTAGGAATGAGATCAGTTGATAAAGTAAATCTTGCTATGTTGGCAAAACAACTTAGGAGGATCATATCATCCATCACCTTCATCAGGGTTTACTCTGAAGAAGAAGTGTATTGATCTTAATCAGAATCCAATTACTAAGAAACCAAACAATTCATCTTGGATTCGGAGTTGTATCTTAATAGTGCTCATCTCATTTTGAATAATCTTGAATGGAAACTAGGAAATGGCTCCTCTATTTCTCTAAACCACCATTACTTGTGGTCCGTGCAGTCGAGGTCATCATCGGTTGGCTTATTCCATGAGGTTTAAGACCTTGTTATGCGTACCAATTCTTCTTGGAAACCACTACGGTGGAATGTTCCTGTGTGGTTAAAGAATTTTATTCATATGAGGCCTCAAATCATATCCTTAATACTCCTCTTTCTTTCTCACGAATTCAAGATAGATTAATTTGGAAGGGTTCTTCCTCTTGTGACGACTCAAGTAAAAACGGATTCAATTTGCTTCACTCTTCCAACAGTATGCTAGCAGATGAATTTTGGAAGTTCTTATGCTCTATCTCTCTTCCTTATAAATATCTTTGGTTTATTTGGAAGCTACTTAACAGGGCAATTCCCTCCTATAATGCCCCTTAGATTCTGTTTGGCGGAGGAAAATGGAAGAAAAGGGAGGGAAAAGAAAATTTTTATAAGTTGGTTCTTAAAAAATTGGGAAAGTGAAATTATAAAATTTTGGTAAAGATAAGATATAAAATAAAAGAGTAATAAAAATTAATTAAAAACTTTTAATTCCACTTTTTTAATTATTTAAAATATAAGTCATAAAATATTTCCTACCCCTCATACAAAACAGTCCCTAAATCTCATCAAATAAATTAAATGTTAGTAGGTTATGCTTATTTGGGTGTGACTCTGAGGAATTCGCTGCTCATCTTTTTTGGAAATGTCCCTTCTCTTGAGCAATCTGGTTTGGTTCTTTAACTATAGTATCAGATCACTCTTCATGGGAAACGTTTAGCTCATGGTTGAAACAGATTTTGATGCATCTCCATCAAGATGGTCATTTTCAATTACTTCATCAGATTATAATTCTGAATACTGTAATATGGAGAACTCGATATAATGCTCTTCATAAGGGGATTAAAGCAAATACAAGGCAAGTGATTGATAGCTTAAAACATGGCTTTTCCTCTCTGTCATCAATCTGAGTTGATATCTCCATCTTTTGATCATGGGCACTGGGTTCTTTTCTTCTCCTCTGTCAGCAAACAAAAATTCCACAATATCTCTTGTTGGATATGTTTTCAATATCAGCCTGTTCAGAAATTTGTGTGGCCCAATGCTTATGGTGGAAAAAGTTTTATCATCAAGAGATGTTTAAGAGCTTGCCTTTTTTGGCTCACTGGCAATTTGTTCTTCCAACAATAACAACTACTTTATGTTTACTATGAGCAGAAAAATACCATCCTGGTCTCTTTCAATTCATTATTCAAGTTCTCAACATGATGTGATTCAAAAGGATATCGCAGCCATGCATAAGTCATTTTCCTCAGTTAGATTTTTCTGTGCTTGCCCAATCCCTATTTCTTTATTTAAAGGGCTAAGGTGTGTAAATAATCTTTTACTTTTTTTAAATAATGCAATAATAACTATAAGTTATTTTTTTTATAGCAAATATAACCATAAATATTATAAAAAGTAAAATTTATTAAGACGTTAATCTCTTAATGTAAACTTTTTGATGAAATATTAAAATATTAAAATAATTATAAATTTATACCAAAAGTGTAAAAATAACCATAAATATTTTTATAGCTGCTAAAGTAACTAAAAAGCGACTTTTTAGTAGTTTATAGATGTGTTTGGACCTCCATTTTGGGCTTCAAATTGCCCAAAACGTGGGATTGGAAACAGCCTGCAGCCAAATCAATGTTTGGACCACCATTTTGTCCATTGTGACTTATGGTGAAATATGGTGAAACCATGGGTTTAAGTAGAAGCACCAATTTGTGGCTTTTACTCACGATTGGGTCAGAGGAAAAAAAAACAAGTTGGCTATTGAGAGAGGAGGGGAAAATAAAAGGGTATGAGTATAATTAAAATATACTCACTGTGATCTTAATTATAAGAGTTAATTAACTTTTTTAAATAATTCTAATAAAGTTAATTACATTACTTGAAAGCATTAAAATTTATTCTTTTTTTTTCAAATTATTTTTTTGACTTATGAACTAATATATAATATAATAAAATACAAGATATGATATAATTAAATTACTTATTTTGTTTCATTAACTACTCTAAAAATAACTCAATCTTATAATTAAAACCGAATGTAGTATAAATATTATAAATATTATTCTGCTTATAAGACTTATTTAATTTTTTTAGATAATCCTAAGAAAGCTAATTATATTACTTTAAAGCATTAAAATTTATAACTTTTTTTTTAAACTATTTTGTTTGACTTATGAATTAATATAAGAACTAGATGATTTGTTTTTAGAATCCTAAGAAACAGTGCTTATCTCATAAACACATCTTGGCGGCTTTTTTGACCAATTGGGACACATGAGACAATTGTGGGTGTTTTTTTTTTTCACTTTTGTGAAAAAGTATTATCCATTTTTTTTTATAATTTTTACATATCATATTATATGTGTAACATATATAATAAGATTCATGCCTTTTTCATTTTTTATCAAAAGTAACTTTTAGAAAATTTAAACCAAACAAGTTTTACTTTTGTACAAGTAACTTATAAATAATTTCTATAATCTTTGTTTTAAACATAAATCAAATCACTCAATCTTACTTTTACCCAATCTTACTTTCCCAAAAGTCACGATTGCAATCTTTACTTCAAACACACCCTATATAAATTGGAGTCCGAATGAATTTTAATTATAAGATTATTAGAGGTGATAGATTTTCCCCATCCTTCCATATGCATATGTACGTGATCGTCCATTGTATTATCTCCTAGTTTTTTTTTTCTCAGATATCCTCTTTTAGAATCTTCTCATGTTTGATTATAGGATTGCTTCAACATTTTTAATGGTGGTATTTTTAAGATCAATGATTCATGTTGGGGATTTTAGCTTTTAAAGTTAGGGTGATAAATTTATTTGCTTTATCATGTTTGTTAGAATAAAAAAAATGTGAGTTATTGAACATTAATTTATAACACTCATAATACATAAATTTGTATTTGACTTTTGTCATTTTAATTTCCATATCAATAAAACACTCCTAATACATAAGTTTACAAAAAAAATTACAAATTAATTTTCAAGAAGTTACCTTTTAGTCACTTTTACATTTTTGGTATAAATTTATAATTATTTTAACCTCTTAACCTTTTATTAAAAAGTTTATATTAACCGCCGTTAATAGATGTTAACGTCATTGTTACTTTCACTTTCTTTTATAATGTTCATAGCTATTTTTATTTTAAAAAATAGTTTATAACTATTTAAACACTTTAACTCTTATTTAAATTATTAAACTTCTGTTGCTCTTCTTGCTTTACAGTCTAGAAGAGCAAAATTGAGTATCTGTTTCGTGTTACTTCTTCATCACTTCATGGAAGTTGACAATTATGAGGGTTGTTTTTGTAACATTCACACAAGCCTCCATTGAATCTGATGGCGCCCCAGAAATAAAATCCTTGAAACTGGGATGACCAAAACATTTTCTGAGACCAACAAGATTTCCCAGTTCATTGGGCCTCTACGAACACAGCATTTGGCCCACTTCATTTCTTCAGCTAAGTTTATAACTCAGACTCTAGATTTTTCTTCCCCGGGCATATAACTCAAGTTGAAATCACATTAGTTAGACAAATTGTTGTTTAAAGTTTTGACTTCAGTCCCTACGAATAAAATTTACCCTTACCTCATTCCAGGTAAGCTCCACATCATATATCTCATCCTTGAGGGTGACGCATCACATAATCAATCAGCATGAGGGGAAAGAAAAGAACCTTTTTTTTCCAAGAAAGGAAGCGATTCTCGCCAAAGAATCCCAACCCTGGACTTGCTCAGAAGTGGACTAAAATGATACAGAGTTCAAGATGCATAGATTAAAATAGAATAACACCATAAACGCCACAGAAAGCACCAAGTGTGCACTTTTTCATAGTTGGAGAAACTGTGTGTGTAAACAACATTTGTCATGACATAATAATGGACAGTTTAATGCTAGATTTTCCTCTATCATGAATCCTATAATCCCTATTCTTGCAGAACACTGGCAACGATTTTATTATGAGGGACTGAGTCATATAGAAGTCAAAAGCTTATAGTTTAGGGATGAGCTATAAAAGAATAAAAAGGTGGAGGATTAAAGGATTACGTTTTCATATTTTTAAAAATATTTGGTTAATTACTTATAAAAAAAAAGTTGGTTATACGATGTGACTTGTGCCTTTTTGTTTTGTGCCATAATCAATGCCTCTTCAACGTAACCTACTTCGGTTGGTATATTTACATGCAATAATAATCGCATAATTTGGATATTACTAATTGGAACTTTTTTATCCACAACGGAATTTTAAAAAAAAACAGTTATTATGATTTATGAGATTATCAAATTATAAATCACCATCCGGCAAATATAGCTCCTTCTGTGAAACATGAGAAACTAATTTTTGAGAATCACTCTAGTTAAGATTAAATTTTTATATAGCTATTTGATTTGGCTGTGTTCAAGCATTTTTTTCTGTATTTATATAGACTTAAAATCTTCACACAAGAGACATTATTAAAAAATGAATACAATTTTTTTTCCTCGATAAGAAAGCATATGTTTATTTATTTTACAATATGATGAACAAAACGTTATAATATAATGTACATATGTCATCAAAAAGATAAGATAAGTGCCACGGAACTATTTTAATAATTGTAAATATGAGAACATGAGATTTTTTATGCAGTAAACATAAAACACTTTAAAAAGTCAGTTGAGGAATAACTTGTTGACAGATCAAAAACTTCAAAGCCGCTCTCAACACCATGAATTAGATGTGAAAGACACTAAGCTGTGCTTTAAGCGACAGAATCCAACTATAAAAGTGATAATTCTGATAATATATTATAATAGTAATGAAACGATATTGTCTAGCTGGACGGTAAAGCTTGAAGGATGTAACGTATGGATAAGTGTAATTATAACAAGACGTAAATGCACGGGGAGGCTGACAGCAACTGTCCATGGAATCATCTGGGGAACGAAACTTTCTAAAATTTCAGACTATAGTAGTGATGGTAGAAGATTTATTTTGAGCCATTCTAATCACCTGAGTAGGCGACAAAAATGAATACAGTTAAATACAAACAATAAGTTAACATCTATAGTGTCATCATGCACTTCTTGACATTCTCTTGTTCCTATTAATTTATTAAATTAAAATACAAATGTTGACATGTAACCTCGCTAAAGCATGATTTCTTGTTGTAAAACAAATAGCAAGTGTTAAAGAGAATATGATTTGATTGAACTGTATTATAATAAGAAGCGAACGACTTTATTGATTTTTTTTTCTTAAGAGGAGATATTATTAAAATTAAAATAATAAAAAATCAGCTTATATTTTCTAAGCTGCTACATTGCTGTCAAACAAAACAAATAATAATACATTATACTATATCCGGTTTTAACTATAATATCCAATTAATTTTTAAAAAATCCTAAGAAAACTAATTAAATTACTTTAAAACATTAAACTTTTTTCTTTAAATTACTTTGTTTAAATTATAAATTGATATATAATATAATAATACACTATATATAATATGATTAAGTAGCTTATTTGTAACATTCCGGAATTTTCATAGAATGAAAAAGGGGTATTTTGGCCAAGAAAGTGTTCTATATTTTTTGGGGCCTAGATGAGTTATTACGGATGAATAGAGGGCCTTAGTCTGTAGAGGACTGAAATATTTCACAACAATTGAAGTGAAATCTAATGAGGGACCTCCGTATAAAGAGGAAAAATTCCGCAAAGGTTCAGGTCAGAATACAGTTAGGTCCGAGAGCCCGAAAAAATTCCATAAAATCTTAATAAATATTACAGGGAGTCCAAAACAGTATATAATGGTTAGAATGATTTTTGGAGTTCTGAAGAATTTTTGGTGAATTTTGGAATATTTTAATAATTTTTTGCCGGACTGGGTTTTTGGTTGAAAAATTAATATTATGATATATTTTGGGACCTCAATGTTCTGGATTGGGATTAGGGAAAATAATATATTATTTTAGAAAATTTCTGAGATAATTTGAAAGTTAGGGAAAAGTCTAAAGATATCAGCAAAAATTACTAAAATTGGCTAATCGCCAGTATAAGGGACTTTTAGGTAAAAATTATTTTTGGAAGTTCTAAATGTCCAAATGCCTTGAAATTTTTATGGTAGCCTCTTGGCATTAATTGATGTGAATTTTTGAGAATTTGTGGACATCTACAGAATTTTTTTAGAATTTTCCAAGTTTATGACCAATAAGATGAAAATATCAATATAAAAGGGTAAGGGGAGGTCATTTTTTGGCAGCCAAAGATGGCGCCACCTACCCCCATGAGGTGTCCCTCAAAAATCCCAAGAAAGGACACTTTTCAAGGGAAGAGGAGTGACACTTGTTGGAGATCGGGAAAATTACACCTAAAGACCCAAAAATATTTACAAAATGACCCCTCCTCCTCCCCTATAAATAACCCCTCACCATTTCCTCTTCTTCCACACCAAATGCTCCACCTTCTCTCTAGAAATTCCTCTCTCTAAAGTTAGAGCT
>JBAGKO010224473.1:0-12315 GCA_037177275.1 Acacia concinna
CCATGGATCCACCTAATGTATCGCGCCGGCGCTTATTTCGGCACTTTAACCGTATCCAGTAGGAAGCTTAAGCAAAAGCGACTGTACTTGCTTAGCAGAGTTTTCAACTTATTTCATGCTTTTCGTCCTAATCCTGAGTCTGATTATGACAGTAAATTAGTCGTTGAAAATAAAAAAAGCTTGCTTTTGATTATTTCTTCCTCTCTCTCCCTTCCTTAAATTTCTAGTTGTTAGTTTTTTTTTTGGCATCAACGAACACATTTCATTTATTCATCTAGAAAGCAATTACAAGAACTTGTAGCAATGTACCAGTCCACAAACATAAAGCAAACAACAAACAGAACCTCTATCAAGTAATAAACCCAAGCAAAAAAATACAAACATCTCAATTAAAAGTAGATCCACATCCAGCGTACAACCAAAAAACATCGAAACAAGATTCTCCTAGTCAATTTAATGCAGAACACTAGGAAAGAATTAGAGAGAGATAGGGGCTTTGACACACAATCTTTTGAGCACATCCCTCTCCCAACTGAGATGAGAAACACCTCCACAGCTGAAAATCATCTTGGTATCCACTGAAAGCTCCCCCACTGTAAAGCTTTTCCATGAATTCATCATGAGCTTAAGTATATAGTCTTCGTATATTTTTTTGTAGCACTATATGGTTATACTATTAATCTTCAATTTTTTTTTTCCCAAAAGTTGTCAAATTAACCTCTTAGAAAAAGTTGTGAGGGTTTACACATCAATTTTTTTTTTGGTTGCAACTATTAATAGCTCACAGCTTTTGATAAAAAGAAAAACGTTCGCACCCATAAAAGGTAATATATCTAACATACACGTTTTAGACAAGAAAATTAATTATTATTATATCTCTTTTTTTTATATAGTATTAATACATCTCTTAAAAATACTTATTATTGATAGGTCTATTGAATAACTCATGTAAAAAACAAACAACTTGTTAAAAAATTTATATCCTTTTGTGGTGATTTATATATAAGTTCTCGTTCAATAATTATGAGTTAAGTTAACAAATTATGAGTTAAATTAAAAACTTTATAAATTATAATGTGTATTTTTTTATAGTAGTTTTTCAAGGAATTATCTATAATCAATAAATTTTGTATAACAAATTAATAATTTTTTTTTTGTTTGGGATGACTTCTTTGTATTTTCCCCCAATTTTAAAACCTAGTAATCATTTTTAGTATATGTGAATACATTGATTCAAAACAAATTGAAAAGAACTGAAAAAAACATTTGACATTAATTGAGATATACTTTTGTTTCACAAGAAACTTCATTTAAAAAGGAAGAGAGAGAAAAACACCGAATGTAGAGAGCGCGATGAAGGAGTCAGGAGCAACAAAAGTTCTCAGCGGATAGTGGAGGTCTGAATAATGGTTCCGAGGTAGAAAGAAAGTTCGTAATGGTGAAGGAAGGGGGTTTAGGGGGTTGTCCTATAGTATCTAGAGTCAAGGATTGGATGCTGGATGATGAGGTTACAACGGATCAATCTAAGGGTGATCCGATATAAGGGGAACAAAGTGATCATTCACGTCAGTCATATAAGGAGGCATGTGTTAATCGTTCTAGATCAGACGAAGATGATAAGGAGAAAGTAGAGGATTGGTGGCAAGGCGATGGTTGGAAATCATGTATTACTGTGGATACAAGTGATAAGGTCCCAAACATTGTTTTGACATCATAATATAAAAGCCATTTAGCAAAACGATGGCGGAAATAACTAATCCTGTCGGTTATGGGTTGAATGATTCATGCGGAGACATTGGCTATGAAACTTTAACAATTATGGTGGGATGCAGAGACAATAGATATTGGTTTTGGTTTTTTCATAGTCAATTGTAGGAGCTCTAGTGCATATGAACTTGCGTTGTCTGTCGTCATGGTTAATATATGATCATTACATTAATGTTCAGCTCTGGCAATCTGGATTTAATCTTAAGTTGGAGAAGGTGTCTCATATTGCACAGTTGATGAAAGAGCTTGCCATATCACTCTTATCAAAATTACTAAGCTAAATATTAGAATATAGTAGTTAACCTAAGTTAATTTCATCAAGGGGCCAAAGTTTAAGCTAATTTTCCTAAGACAACCAATTTAGACTGTTAATTTAGCAAATTAACTAAATAAGTACAATGCAAGTGGTTTAATGATTGGACAATGACTTAAAACTAATTCTAAACTAGAGAATAAAGTAAATGAACACTAAAATTAATACCTAAACTTAACAAAAGACACTACTACAAAAAGGAGGTATAACGTCTGTAAGATATGTCCGTTTTTAAAAAAACAGAAGTTAAAAGTCACCCATGGCACAATCGTAATTAAAAGTGTGTGAAAATGAGGCCACTAGCGTCTGTTGTTTTGATAACAGACGCACTAGGGCGCCTGCTATTAAGAGAACAGACGCCACGTGCGTCTGTTATTTTAAGAACAGACGCCATGGGCACCACCAACTCCCTACTGCTCTAGCTTCTGCAGCTTCTGCAAGTCTATAATGTCTGACACTCCGATGAGATGGCTTCTCTAGCATCTTTTTTTATGAAATAATGGACGCAATTTTTTTTATTCCCGCCCTTATTTCCCTCTTATTGTTTGTCTTATCAATTATTTTCATCCTATTCCTCCGTTTTCAACACATTTTCTCTGAAATCTGAAATATTTCTCTCTTTTGATAGTGGCAATCTCCCTCCTTAACCATTCGTCTTTGCTTTAATATTTCACAGCATTCTTCCTTCACCCTTCTATGCTCGCGTCTAGCTTGCTCTATTCTTCATGTTGGCCATCGCACGCCAGCTCGCTAGCCACCAGTGTCTCCTCTTTGAAATACTTCCCAACAGTGTTTTTCAACAACAAGATACACTAAATTTGTGAAGCCTTTGCTATCAACAGCTAGTAACGGGTATGGAAAATTTTACATATTTTTTCCTTTATCGTTTAATTTTATATTATAGTAGTTGAATGTAAATTTTATTTTTTCTTTATTATTAAATGTTAATTTTGATATGAATTGTTTTTGTTAAGATATGTGCTTCTTTTAAATTATCTTAATTACTTATGTTAAATTATTTTAATGTATATATTGACTTTTTATGAAAGTGGTTAGGAGGGGCGGGGTTTAAAATTCAGAAATTGATGAAATATGGGATGATATTTTTTAGTTTAAGTATAGATTATTGATGATAAGATAATTAAATAACATATGAGGAAGTAATTTATTTTATTTAAATAGTTACTTGTAGTAATTAAATTTAAGTTAATAGATAATATGTTTAAATTTTTGTATTGATTAAATTGTTACATTTTTGTCTTATTTGG
The DNA here is from genome assembly GCA_037177275.1 of Acacia concinna. Lineage (NCBI taxonomy): Eukaryota > Viridiplantae > Streptophyta > Magnoliopsida > Fabales > Fabaceae > Acacia > Acacia concinna. Next base: position 3,349 of record JBAGKO010224473.1, read on the forward strand.
ATTTAGTATAATTATTGAATTGTTAAGATTTTGGGATTTATTATTTTAAGGGGAAATACTGCCAAATTCTTTTTAAAAATGTAAAACATAATATATTTGTTGAATAAAATTATATGCCACACTTAGAACACTTGTTCTAAATCTTAGTGATAACGGTTATTCTAAATTTAAGTGTTGTTGGAAATGATGTAGGTGATATTAAAATGAATCATTGTTGGATGAACCCATTAAGAACTAGTGAAGAATATGAGCATGGAGTTGAAGAATTTATTGAATTTGCTAAAAATAATACGCCTAGCAAAAATGGGATGTATTTCTGTCCTTATGTAAATTATTTAAATGAGAGTCTCCAGAAGATTGATGATATAAGGGATCACCTACTTTGTGATGGAATAAATTTTCGGTACAGAAGATGGATATGGCATGGTGAGGAACTACGTGCTCCTTTGTTCCAAAAGAAAGAAGTTGTGTTTCATTATTTGGCCTAAAAGTCTTATTGCCATGGTAGACACAAGTACTTCTTAGGTCGGCAACACCTTAATATTACCTGAGGTTTTTTTTTGACACACTAGCTATAATCTTTATTTTATTTCTCTTTAGGATGAAGAAGTTGGCATGAAATTTTCCTTCTTAGCACAACTACGACAAATCTATGAAATAATTAATAACATTGACTTATACATGCCTTGTGGGATTGTGGGTGAAAGATTGGAGTATGCCTTTGGAATATATAGGAAAGATCTGAGGGAGTTCCAATCTTTATAAGAGCTCAACATTGGCTAGCTAAAATTTGCAATGCTGTAACTGAATTACTTATTTTTAAGCACAACTATTTAATGTACTGATTTTTAGATTTTATTTATCCACTAACTACTTAATTTTTCCATTTCATCTGATGATAGCTCCTTCTACAATTTGTGTATCCAATTGGAAAGAGACAATGCATATGGATTTTTATGTCCTGCCAATTTTCAAAGGCAACATACAAAGCTGGAGGCGAGGATGAGTTATGTGGGCTACACGATGGGGGAGACGAAAAAGCCATGCTATCTTGCACCAATTCTTGAAGGGCAAGTAACTTAACTTTTTTTGTTTAGACATGTTCGGTTTGTTAACAATTATCTTGTCATCTAACTACATTTTACTCTATATATGTTGTTTCAACTATCACTGGACGCTGTGTGTCGCTTGCCCAAGCATCAATGTCTTTTATTGGTTTGATTTGTTGGGTGGCCGGCCAAGTGAAGAGATAAAGACCATATTCAACATGTAAGTTGAGTCTAATCTTTCATAAATCATTTTTTATTGACTTAAATTAATTGTTTTAATGTCTTGTAATTTTTATTTCAATGGTAGCGCACTTAAAACATTTAGAATGCTGGGTGGCACATAGGAAGGAAAAAATAAAGAACCAAAGTGGTTTTATCCTTTAGTAAGTATTTTAATGTGATATTTTTTATTTCATAACAATCATTTTATATACCTTTTATTTATTTTAACCAGTTTTTTTTTAATTTACAGTGCCCTCAACAACCAGACAAGAAGCAGTGCGGATATTATGTTGTACTGTTTATGTATAACATTATTCAGAGTAGACATATTAGAGATTTCAAATAGGTATAATCATTTCTTTATTGACAAATGAATGATAATATTTTTGTTGTTATTAGATTGTTCATTATTTCATTCTCTTGGTTCATTTCTAGTTTACTTTTAATTTACAGATTTTTGACAATGAGGACGTCTACAAAGAGGAAGATCTGAATTTTATCTACAACTTTTTAGCAGGGAATCTCCTCCAACGTATAGATTATTAGTTCTGATTATTTTCATTAGGCTTTGAGTAAGATATTAGGTAGTCGATATTATGTTGAATGGTGTATTTCTAGTGAATGGATGCTGTAAAATTGTTAGATTGGATGTGCAATATGGTTTTCTGGTAGTGGATGTATGCTGGCTTTCTATAATTGTATTTGGTTAAGTTGCATGAATAGGTAAAAAATAAAAAAATTGTGTCTGTTATTTGAAAAAGCAGAGGCATCTTGGCGTCTGGTTTTGCTAAAAACATACGCTAAGATGCGTATGTTTTATAAGAGACAGACCCCCATATGGGCGTCTATAATTCCAAAAAATAGCTATTTTTTGCCCAAATGGGTGTATGTTTTTGCAATTATGAGACACATACATGCATCTGTTTTTTTGCAAAAATAGACACATGTATGCATATGTTTTTCTCCTAAAACAAACGCATGTATGCGTCTGTGTTTTGAAAAAAAAAGACACATATTTAGGTGTTTGTTCCTACTTAAATAGACGCGAACTTTTTACGTCTTTCGCATAGACGACTCCTTGAAAATAGACGTAGAAAGTGTTTTAAAACAAACGTTAAAACACGTACTTGTAGTCGTGTTTGTAAAATCATAAATTTGTATTTGACCAAAAAAAATATACAAATGTGTATTTTTCCAATAACATATAATAGAAAAAATATTTACTCCTCACAAATCAAGGATAAGGGAGTTCCTATAAATCCACCTATTTATTTGCAAATCTCTCTGTTTTTTTTTTTTGCTTAATATGTAAGAAAGAATTTGTTGATTAGATTAAATCAACATACAATTTAATATTATAAATGGGGTTGTGTTCCACTTTTCCTCATCAACTTCAACTTTAATCTTAAAAACTTGTAATACCCAGGTTATTGCATTGTTTTGAAAATCAAACCGGACCGACCAATTCGACCCAAAAAACCGCGAATTGGTTAGTAAACTAATACAACTGGTTCACTAGTTATTCAAAAATATCCAACTTAAAAAATTTATAATTAATTCTACACACCTTCAAAAATTATAAATTATGACTCTATTAAGGTGTCTACTTTCTATTTAAAAAAGAATCACTCAAAAACATTATCATTTGATAATAAAATATTTTTAAATACCAAAATTACTTGGAAAAATTTACAAATATTTATGCTTATTGGTTTTAAGGCTCAAACATTCAAATTCTATCTCTTAACACTATTTTGAAATCATTTAAATTTACTTCCCCACTAGTTTAGTCCCAAGTTAGCTTCAGTTTGACTCGAGTCTGACCCACTGACCCTTGACTCAATCTCCCGACAGGTTCAGTGACTAGTCTGTGTTTTCATAACCTTGATTTATTATAAAACAGGTAAAATTAGGTCAATCATACAATACAAACACTTTACTGGTAATTATTTCCTAATTACATTTATTTCTATTTATTCATGATTGATTGATTAAGTAATCATAATTTAAAATGATTTGAACGTTTATTTACCTATTCTTCCAAATTACCTACTAATGTGATTTGATTTGGAAAAGGCACTAATACAAATATAAATTCCTATGCCGCTTTTTTTAATCAACATGTAGAGTTTAAAAAGCATCACATATATTGGCACCACATTAGGTTTTAGTGGCGCTTTGGGATGCACCACAAGAAGTGGGAAAGAATTTTTTTTTTTAAAAAAAATCTTTTATATTTTTCCTTCATAAGCCTATATAATTTTTGTCCACAATACCTTAAAAGTAAATTTTTATATAAGCATATACAAAAAAATAAAGAAAATAAAATACAAGTATTAAAAATAGATTAGAAATTATTACAAGCCAACAAATAAAATACAAGAGTTGAAATAAATAATTTTTTTACTTATGCAACTCAATGACAATTATTATAACAGCTAACAATTATAACCACTACATGTTTTCACATACAATTTATATATGAAAACATTTAAATTAATCTCAATTACTTTTTCAGCATATAAAAATAAGAATAATTTTCTAGATTTCATAATAAACTAAATTTATAAGACATTGAGGAATTAAAATATTTTTTCAAGAGCAAAATTAAACTATTAAATACAAATAAAATTAGATTTATAAGCTTAAAAAAACTTAGAGTATATAAAGGAAGTTTAAATAGAGTGAGCCAAAAACTTCAAGCACAACACCTGAAAAAAAAAAAGTTAATAAATGAAAAATATAAAGACAAGGTTCCATATAACTTTAAAATTAGAAAAAGTGGGAAAAAGAGAAAATTGAACTAAAGGAAATAGAAGTGGAAACTAAATGAATGCTAACCAAATGAAAGGGAGAAGGAAGAGGAATTAGAAGTTGGGGTAGGAGTAGATATATAAATATAGAAGGAGAGAGGAGTGGGAACCAATAAGATAGGAAAAAGGGAGAGTAAATATGAGAGACACGAGATGCTAAAAAATAGAGAAACACAATGAGTTGTTGATAAAGTGGGAGTTAAAATAAAGTAGGGTTTGCTAGAGAAAGTAAATTTAAAAATGACTTTATATAGCGTTTCTTCGAGAAAGTGTCATGATGACGCTTCCTCAAAGAAGCACCATAGGAAGTGGGGGCACTTCAAAGAAATGCCATGTGAAGTGGAACTTTCTTAAGGAAGCGACACCTAAAGTCTTTTTTTTAAAAAAAAAAATTCTTTTATGTTTTTCTTTCATAACCCTATATAATTTTTCTCCACAACACTTTAAACATAAATTTTTATATCAACATATACAAAAAAAATAAGGATAATAAAATATATGTGTTAAAAATAAATTAGAAATTGTTATAAGCTATTGTATAAAATACAAGTTTTAAAAATAAATAATTTTCTTACTTATGCAACTCAATAACAATTATTACAATAGCTAAAAATTATAACCACATGCTTTGACATACAATTGTATATAATCACATTTAATTTTATCTCAATTATTTTTTAATATATAAGAGAGATACTCACGGGGCCTCTTCAAGTGGGGGCTTGGGGGCTTCCTCAATGTTTGCACGTGAAGAGGATGAGGGGGCACTTGTTCAAAGAAGCACCTCCCCAAATCCCCATCACATGGGGACTTTGGGGGGCGATTTTTCCAACAAGCATCTCCCAATGTCCACTCGTGATTGGGGGTGCTTTTTGGGTACTTTATTTGACGCTTATTAAATTAAGCGTCACATAAAGTTTTAATAGTTGTGAAGTTTTTCTTATTAAGTGCCACTTAACCTACTACTTTTTTTAAAAAAAAATTATGCACTAGCTATGACACTTCTTGCAACTTAAGCCTCTTTTTGTAGTAATGAGAGTTAAAATTAATTTCCAATATAATTACTTAATTAATCACATTTTTCTTTTTTTATTGGACAATCAACCATGTCCTACACATAATTGGAAACATCCTCCCCAATTAAGTAAATATTAACGCATAGTAAATCCAATAGCATGGTCTTCAATATTTTAAAGAAAAATATAATTGGAAACATTCTCCCTGGTATGTCTATAAAAGATACTAGCAACGATTTCTTTCAACTAATTGCATGATTGATTGTTGAAATAATTGAGTAAGTAACCACGATGGGATCACAAAGACAATAACTTAAATTGAGTGAAATAACAATAATCTAAACAAAGGCATAACCCTGAAGTCTCTCACCAGTAGACCTCCCTGCTACCATGTCTTGAATAAATTTCCAAAGGTGCCCCTTCTGCATAACTACACCCCAATCCTATGACCCTGCTTGAAGAAGATGACTGACATATATAGAGAGCACAGAAAACCCAAAACTCATTAATCACATAGGCATGAATAAAAAACCTTCTGGTTGGCCAAAATCATGTCGATTTTTCATACATCAAAAGGTGACATCATTTAGTCATGGTCTACTTCATGATAACTCGAGCAACAATGGCCAAGGTATCCTTCCCTTATTCAATATCCCTAATGAGTTCATAAGAAAGACCGGTCGTGATATTGGGAATGAAGAATTGTGATCACTAACAATGAAGAACGGAGAATACAAAACGGAAAACATTGACCACATACATGCATGCATGCATACATACATATAGATATATAAGCATCACTATAACCTTGGGGCCAACTATATTTCTTGAAAATTAAGCTTCTTGTAGATTAAACTTGAATTATGATTATAATAACTCATTCATGTATGGGCTAAATAATTATTATGATAACTCCTAGAATCATTGGGGCCTACTAACAATTTATGGATACAATATATTGATATTCAATTATAAAAGAGAGCGGTAAATAATTATGACAAAATAGTTATAATAGCCAAAAGATAGTGATAAATATAATTTATGGTTATGAAATATAAAATATTGGTTTTGAAGTATATATAAAAGAGAGTGATAATGGTTAAATTTAGGCACAAAATATAATGAATTATGATAGCCAAAAGAGAGTGATAAATATAGATGTTGATATTTATTGGCGTTACAATAGTTAAATTTAGGCATAACTATTTTCGCCAAAAAAGGTCACTCATAAAGTGGTTTTAACGTTGCTAGCCTATTATAGAAGAGATACATACTATGAAACTTGTAATGACTATTACTCTTTTCTAAATTTAGCATTCGGACATAAAAGTTGAGCTCTTGGAGTGTATTCTTCAAATAGTTACTTTTGATAATTAATATGTTGATTTAACTTTCTTAGATTTAGATTAAATATTGTGCGAATTTAAGGCATTGTGAGATTTCACATCAATCCATTGTAAGTTTAAAATATGGAGAGTTTCAATAAAAGACTGCAATTGGGAATTAATATCAGCGTAACCCATAAACAAGTGAATGGGTCATATAAACATGGATTTTTTTTGTTCATATGACCCTTTCACTTGTTTATAGGCTGCGCTGATATTAATTCCTAACTGCGGTCCTTTATTGAAATTCTCCCTTTAAAATATTAGAAGAGAGGGAAAAGGAAAAATTCTGAATTCTGAATCCTTTTTTTTGGGTCCATTTAACTAAGTAAAATATGCCTAAAGAGTGATGAATATATAATGTGTTTGCATCAACTAAAGCATAAGATAAAAAGATCTACATATTTAAACTGCATATAAAATGGTCAATGCTTTTCAATTGGTGAGCATAGATCAAGGAACAAAAAATCGGACCGATTAATGAACCAGTCACAGCAAGGGTTTAAGGTTTAAAAGGTTCAACCGGGTCGAACTGATAGTTGGACCGACCATATTAAAATACTATAATTTAATTGACAATGATAAAATAGCAAGATTAACCATAATTCATAACTTATAATTAGCATTAAAATAGCCAAAGCACCCCTATTCAAAATACAATATTGATCATCATCCATTCATCCATAAGCTATAACTATTTAACCACCATTAAAATACAATGAAGTTATGTAAATATCAAGGTGCAACATATCAAAGTTCATAATATAGCTACCATAATTCATCTATAGTCCTTCCACCTAACAATCATCTAAATCAATATCTAAACCAGCTGGATATGAATGATCATAAGCTTGATTGGGCAAAGCAGAAGAAGTGGTAACATGATCATATTCATTCACTGCTTGGGGTCAGGAATATCCATATCTTTGTCACCTAACCATATGAATGACAAAAATTAATATAAGGGGCTATGTATGAAAGAAAATAATCTGGATGGATCATATCATAAATTAGTGACAAAATATGAAAATAATAATAACACATTTGAACCTTTAATTGCCTAATCAAGAGGTGGGTGAACTTGCAACTGCTTTATTGTTGACGAGGCCTTGAAAGTCTTCTTTATCATTAAACTCTGGAGTAGGATCTTCATCAGTCACCAAAAAACTCTATTTCATCAATAGATTCATAGTGAATAGGATCACAGCTTGCCCCCTTCTTTAATACACTCCTTCAAATTACAAACAAAATTTTAGTTAAAAAAATATATATATTAAATTAAAGCATTTTTCATAATATCTAAAATTACTATGCTTCAATCACAAGTTATAGTTAGTGAAAACCAAATCATTCAACATGTGGTGCTTTAATCTATTTCTCCTTTTTGTGTGGATCGGATGTGCTCAAATAGGCTCCAATTTCTCTCACAACTGGAGGAAGAAGATGTTTGGCTAAGAATGTGTTTTGCAACACATTGTAATTCAGGAACTGAATAGCCATAGTACATCCATCATTCTTTTATATATAAAAAAACATTATCTTAACATTAATGTCCAATAAAGAAACAAAAATGAATACTTACAGGGATCTAATTTTTCAGCAGCTAATTTGCATGTTTCTCTGCTAAAAGATTCATTGCCTTCAATGTACAAGGTCACTTGCCTCATGATCTTGAGGAAATCAATTGCTTCTTAAGAGTTTACCTCCATGACATCAATTAAAGCTTGCATTAAGCTCCCCTTGTTGACAAAATTAGGGCTATAAGCGAATGTCGGGTTCAATAAATATGATGATGCATAAAGATTGGTCTCTAAATATTTATCCCATCGTGCTTTGATAATACTTGTGTAAGGTTGGTATTTGCCTTTATTCCCCTTGAACATCTCCTTAATTCCATTCTTTGCCCTTTGCATGCCCTCATAAATATATGGCAAAGAAGGCTTCTCATATGAATCTACAATTCTCATCAATTTGACAAGAAGGGCAACAATCTTCACAATTTGATAATACTCGTTCTAAAACCAGCTATCTACGATTGCACTAAACATTCTTCCTGCATCAATCCTAGATAACTTATGGTCCACAAAGTGTTTATCAACAATAAGGGCTTGCAAGTCCTGCTTGTTCACGTAAATGATGTGAAGTGTAATGAAGGTTGTGGCAAACCTTGTAGCGCTAGACGAACAATTTCTTTCCAACTTGGCCTCTTCCTTAACCAAGACAAGAATACCATGTGGTTGTAAGCAAACACTGTGATCTTTATTGCCTTTGATGCAATGTCTGAAACATGAGATATGCTTGAAATGTCTTTTAGTGTAAGATTTAAGCAATACACTACAAAAAAATGACGTATTTGTAGCGGTTAAAACCAGGTATTTGTAGCGGTTTTAACCGCTACAAATATAATTAGTAGCGGTTTCACAAACCGCTACTATATCGCATGTGGCAAACTGTTTTGTAGCGGTTATTTAAAACCGTTACT
>JBAGKO010224503.1:0-12315 GCA_037177275.1 Acacia concinna
TCCCTAGGCTTCAAGTTTATAAAACCCCCTCATGGATTTCAATTGTTACATAATTAGTCCTTGGACTTTTAGACATTGTATATTAATCCCCATGATGCTAATGAGTCTTAACAGTGCAAAGAGATTATAAAAGTATATAGATTTTATATGAAAAACAAAAAAAATTATATGTTCTTACACATAAGTTTTGAACTATAAAACAAACAATTCATCATACGCAGAAGGAATGTTGGCTTCAGCTACAAGCACTCACTGATTCTGCTGGGAGAAGATGAATAGAGGAAAGAATGGGCCATAATACTGGTTCCAGGACTTGCCCTTTCAAGTATTGTACACACTTATTGGTTCTGTTTTGAGGACAGGGGAACATTCATATCCCACCATTTCCACCATTGTTTTGGGAATGTTATCTTCATTAAAATGCTCACAAATGACAAGACAATACTACTAATTTTCCATTGCTCATTTGAATTTTAAGAATGCAATGTAAAAAAAAAGTTGAAGACCAAATTATCATAGGCTTAACAGAAAACCAAATCATAGCCTCCAAAGACCACAAGCCAATAAGAGCTATTTGAAAAACAGATTATAGGAGTCTCCAGATTAATTTTCCCTAAAATAATTATGACTTCTCTTCTACCTTAAGCAGTTAATTTCCAAAGTTCTACAATTTTAAGATTGACTTTGCAAAAACAATGAGTTGAAAGAAGTAACTAGAAATAGTTAAGAAGTTTAAAACAAATATACAAACTATACAGTTCAACTAAACATAACACGATAAAAGATAAACAATCCTTCCCCAATGTATCAATTACATTACAAATATAATATACTACATATAAGGAATTTATAATTGCCAGCCTAGAGGCATAGACAAAGTGTAATGACATCTAACCTGAAGAAGAGCAAGATAATTGCACATGCGATTTGATTGTGTTGGAGTAAGGTTTAGAGGTGACAGAACTGGGTATATTGAAACTTTTTCCTGAAGGAAAAAAATAAAAAGAGAAATAAAATCTTAAAGGAGCATCACAACTAATAAGCAGTCTAATAATTGGAGATAACACAACAAAGCTTCAACCTTTTGTCAAAATGAGAGTTGGTGATACTATCATGCATGCTTAGAATGAACCCAAAAAAACTAGAAATATACTGTGCAAGCAGCAAAATAAGCTCTTACAGTAGAACAGTTGATGATCATTTATTGTTGTCAACATTAAGGTACTATGACCAATTTGTCAATAACATAAGAATGGCTACGCTCATCAATTTTTTCAAACTTGAAAACAGAATCTGGCAAGCAAAATATTACCTATATGCAATAGAAGACCATATGTGAGAAATATATATGATGCAAGGAAGAGAGTATTTATGTATTGTACACAAAAAAGTAGCTAAGGATGTAAATATACCATAACCATAAACAAAGCATCTAGAATAACATGCAAGTGGGATACAAAATCATGGCAACCAATGGTCACAAAAATTCAGTACCAAGCAATGCAATTTAGCTCAAATTTCTCATAAAATGCAAAAGAAAAAAAACTGTTTTTTCCTTTTTTACAAAAATTCAGCAATGAGAAAAAATGAAGTGCATACATTGAACAAGGGAGGTTGCGAATGTAGCACAAATGATTAGCTAGAACAGTGAGCAAGTGTTTTAGTTCAAATAGATAATAGCTCAAGCCAGATTAAAATAGGCAATTATCATAGACTCAATGCTATCAATAAAACTTTTTGCAATTTAACTCTAGCTCACGTTCATGCAATTTCAGCATCATCAAATCAGAATCCATCAGTGCATACTAAATTTAGAAAATGCAGTAGCTATGCACACTACAAACCATTTTCAGTAGCAAGTTAGATGCAAAATGTCTAGTGAACCACCTTCTCAAGGGACTATATTGCACAACCAGATCAGAGCAATCTCAAAATTAGCAAGTCCTGCATATGCAAGAAGCAAGAATCATCAAACCACAACAATGGAAGGTATGGATTTGAACAATTTTAACAAAAAGCATTGAATTGCAACTTCAGAGACAAGATGGCAAATGATTCATTGAAGCCCCATTAAATGCTTACAAATATAATCTTATCATTCACTAAATAAAAGAATTTATTCAAAGAACAAATATGACTGGCCTAATTTGTAGGAAAATGAAATATTCCTTATATGCGAATGCTATCTAAATCAAGTATAAACTAAGACACACACAATGGCCTAAGGCATGCTGAAAAGACAACAAAAACCATCAATCATCAATTTGATAAGGAAAACAACAGAGGAAGGAAAGAACATTGCTTCACAGAAGGAAAAACCAAAAACAAAAAAACTAAATCAGATTAATCAAAGCTTCAAAGAAGTGGATGACTACTATAGATTCCAATAATAATAGTCCTTTCAAATCTGCCGGTAACGATGGTTTATATTAAAATCTACCTCTAATTAAAACAAGTGTGTTCCATCAGAAATTCAATGATAAAATCCATAACTATGTGCTTATTTCACTTTTCCACCTGCAATTGTCCAGCAAAAAATGCAACAAAAACTGAAAGTAAAAACAGAGATCAAAAGAAGAAGAAGAAAGGCATACCCAATATCATATTGCCTATGTGCGTGCATAGTCCCCAATATCATACACAATAATTCAATGAATCAAACTTTGTCCATTTCATATACTCACCAACACTTTTTATCGAAAGTGAAAAACATATAACCAATTCATATCACCGAATCAATCATAAAAATCACAAAACCACAATGATTCATAGAATCACAGTCATACAATAACAGAACCATAGTTCAAATTCTTCCGACATTCACAGATAATCAACTAATTAAAGAAGGGAGCTAAAGATAAGCAATAGAAAACTAACCTACGGTCACCAGAGGTAAGCAACGCCAGCTAGATCTGAGTAAGATGAAGGTACATGAGCCTGAGGAGTCACAAGTAAATGCCGTTGTTGCCTGCCTTCGGGATTTGAGGGACGAAAGTAGCAGGGCGACCGGAGAAGGGCAAAGGTCTAATCGTCGGTAAAGGGTCGGACACTCACAACGACTGGTGAATGGCGTAATGCGACGGCCAATGGCGACGAAAAAGTGTCTCAAAGGTGAAGCTAACCACAGACAGAGAAGTGGTCGAAGAGGGAAGAAGCTATGGAAATGGAACCTTTGTGCCAAAATTATCTTCTTTCTCCATACGTGGGCTCTGAAAATTTTACACATGATTTAACAAAATTTTCCTTATATAAATACTTCTTTTCTAACCCACAAACCAACAAAGGCCATTAGGTCAGTTGGTAGCGACAGTTGGTATTAGTTGTGACAGTGATGGCATGAGTTTGAACCACCACTGGTGTAGTTGGGAACATTTTTTTACCTTTGATATCTTTGGTCAACTTTTCCCACAGAATTTCCGTCAGAAATTCCCTGAGAATTTCCCACGGAACAAATCCAAATTTCCCATGGATTTGTTTTCCCATGGATTTTGTCAAAATTTGCCACGGAATCAATGTTCCGTAGGAAAAATGATATTTTTTTTTTAGTGTTCTAGTAGTTTTGTTTTAAAATTTAAATACATAAGTTGTCCAAAATGTTATTTTAAAAAATGGGTTTATAGAACTAAAAAAATAAACCTCCGAGAATTGAGAGTTTAATATACTACGGATGTCTTGAACCTCAAATTCCACGTCAAATTCTACATTTTTAATTGTGAAAATATAATATTCCTTTAATTTCAGTAAAACTCTATATGTATGACTTACTCTATCTTTGCCAACATAGCTTTGCATAAGCTTTTGTTTGTTGAAACACAAGACATGCTTTATGCATTTCTACCACCGTGTGATTTTAAAAAATAAATAAATTTTTTGTTAATTTTAGCAAGTTCAGAGGTTGTTCGTGCTTACTTTCAAAGAATATTTGTTAAGGCTAATGGATGTGGTGAAATTTAATATAACCAAGTTAGCTTTCGCTTCTTTAGGTTTGCTTTAAATTTTAAAACCAACTACCGACAACTAAACAAGTGAAAGCAAAAAAGTTAGTAACAAGAAATTATTAATATAGCATGTCAAACTGATAAAAACAACGATACATACTTATTAAAGACAAAAAATTGTTTTGCTTAAGACGTGATGTTATAGAAGAAGAACAAATTAGGTCATTAAAACTGAAAGGCATCAATATATATACCCATGCTTCCACTTGGTTCCATATACAGAAAACAAAGATTGAGGTTGCAACATTTTCGCTGTTCTTATCCGTCATTAAGAATTAAATGACCAAGATAGCATTCACACCGATTTTCTTCGTTCTTCTCATTGTGATCTCAGGTAAAGCTTTAAAATGTTTTTCTTTTAATTATAACTATATAATGAATATATATATATATATATATATATATATATCTGATCATCACTTTACTCTTCCTAGAATTTGAATGTTCAAATTTGTTCGTTAAGAATATATTGGTTCATGTTACCATTACGTTAAAATGGCTTTTCACCAAGTTTTCGATAAATTACCCACGTCACAAAATAAAAAACACATTTAAGCAAAAGAAAGTACATGGGATATTGCATATACTTCAACAAACGACACAAGATAGGCAAAAATAAAGTATAATTAAATTTCGGCAAACGACTCACGGAATAATGAATTTCATCAATGAATAATATTTCTTAAAATGATCAATTTACGGTATTAGATTTGATTTGAAAATCCTTGTATTTTTCAATGTATTACCCGGTCTTAATACGGGAGATTGATAACTCATTTGTAGATTTCCAGGAAACTACATGAGTGGGCTCTTCTATAACAAGTATATGTTTGCTTCCCTAAAATACACATTTAAATCTTTTGCATTACTCGTAATGGTAACCCTTTTAATGTGTGCACCCAATACGTACACTCAGTGGGTAAAGTCATAAATTTGGAGACAGAACAAGTAGAGGCCTTGTACTTACAATCAAAGTAAGCCCCGTATTTAGCTCATTTGATAAGGGCCGGATGGAATATATGTGACGAAAAAGAGGAAACGATAAGAAGAAAATTATTTATGAATTTCAAATGTTCAAGACTGTGCTCCGATCTTGCGTATGTTAGCGCATATAAAACTTTTCTTATAAACATTTAAGCCGAACAACCTCAAAGGAAGATGCCTATGATATTTTAAGGTTGTGGGAGAATCAATGCCAATTCTGAATAACTCAAATGACATGACTCTTATTAATATTCAATAATTCTTTCAGGTTTGAATGGCAATGTCTCAGAAGCTCGGAATATAAAAGGCAAGCAAGAATATGCACTCAAATTTCATGGGTGGAATAAAATACCTTATAAAGAAACAAATTATATAGGCTCTTTTGCCTCATTTGAAAGAATCGTGCCATATTCTCCTGACCCAATACACAACGAGAAAGGAATAGAAGGGAGCACTACTGTAGAAATCCAAAGAACCGCGCCCTCTTCTACTGACCCAATACACAACGAAAAGGTAACAAATGGGCGCAATATTGCAGAAATCGTGAGGACTGCGCCCTCATCACCTGACCCGATACACAATGAAAAAGGCACAAATGGGTGGAATATTGTAGAAATTGAGAGAAATGTGCCCTCTTCTCCTGATCCCATACACAACGAAAAAGTAATAGATTGGCGCACTACTTTAGAAATTCAGAGAACTGCACCCTCTTCTCCTGACCCAATACACAATGAAAAGGCAACAAATGGGCGTATTATTGCAGAGATCGAGAGGACCGTGCCCTCTTCGCCTGACCCAATACACAACAGAAAAGTAACAAATGAGCACAATATTGCAAACATTGAGACGACAGTGCCCTCTTCTCCTAACCCAATACACAATTAATAAGTAACAAATGCGCCGCATTGTTGCGTAATTCGAGAGACAAGTGCCCTCCGGTCATAACCTTTTACACAACGGAGGTTTACCCTCATATTCATGTCCCAACACACAATTGAGTATAAGTAGTTTGTCCGTTTCGTCGTGGTGTGGGATAGTGAGTTTTATTGTAACGCATACATAGATGTATTTTTAATCTCTAAGTAATGGCGTTGATCATATTATTACCACAATGTCATCGGTTTTATATGAATGTGTTGTCCAGTGACTCGCACTATTTATTTTACTCCCTAAAGTAAGGAGTTAAAGGCATTTATGTTTGACATTTAATTTTCAGTTTTCATGTTTGCACACTTTTGCCCATTAACGTATTTTACTGACAACAATGGTTGTTTTTATATTATTTAGACGGAAAAAAATGCCAAACGAACGTTATTCGATATTGAATGATTTCCTTAAACTTGCGTTTGTTATATCATTCTCTGCCACAATATTAGTGTACTTGTTGTTTTCTCCTATCATCAATAGTAATAAATAAAACAAAGTTAAATAAATTAATTGTATGTTAGAGACAAGAGCAAAATACTATAAAATCTCTCTGTTGTACCCAAATTAGTTAAATCTCCCCTTGTTTTTTTTTTCTCTCAAAGAGTTAAGCATTAACAGTATAAATTTACAAGTGGAATCAGACTTGATCGCCACGTCACACTTACATGGGAGCTCCTATAGCACTATGCTATAAAGCCTTTGACAAATCTGCACTCTATTTTAAAAACGTATATAATTCTCTATCAAAATTAATATATGTATTACATGAATCTCCTTTAGATATTTGAAATTCTCTTTTCATCCACCGACCTCGTTAGTTAGTTGATCGTTAAATTTAACCATCGAATTTTTTTCTAACTAAAGCACCTATATTTAACAAAATATATATTTAACACTCATATTTAATAAAAAAAAAACTACCTTTTTACTTTATACAACAAAAAATATGAACTCTTCTCCTGATCGCATACACAACAAAAAAGTAACAAATAGGTGCAATATTGCAGAAATCGAGAGGATTGTGCCCTCTTCTCATGACCCAATACACAATGAAAAAGTATCAAATGGCCTAAAGGAATAAATGAGCGCGATATTGCAGATATCCAGAGAACAGTGCCCTCTTCTCCTGATTTAATACACAATGAAAGAAGAATAATATTTGGATTGACTTTTACATTTTATGAGGTAAGAATGTAAGAGAAGTTTTGTTTCAATTTACGTAAACTTAAATTTTAGAAGTAAAACCAAACAGAACCAGATGGACATAATATTGCAAACATCGAGAGAACAGTGCCCCCTTCTCTAACCCAATTCACAATTAATAAGTAGCAAATGGGCTACATTGTTGCATAATTCCAGAGACAAGTACCCTCTGGCCATAACCTGTTAGACAACAGGGGTTTACCCTCATATTCATGACCCAATACACAACGGGGGTTTACATATTTGCAGACTACGTATTTTACTGACAACAATGTTTTCTTTATATTATTGAGACCCAAAAAATGCCAAATGAACAGTATTCAATATTGAATTATTTCCTTAAACTTGTGATTGTTATATTATTATGTGTCACTAAATTAGCATACTTATTGTTTTATCCCATCATGAATAGTAATAAATTAAATAAAGTCAAATAAGTTAATTATATTTTCCTCTGACAGTAATATTTGTTTTTATAATATAATACTACGTATGTGATGTGATTCTATATGTTGGGAATATCTGGAAGGTTGTTTTTTGGTTTATCCTGCCAGCCTTAAATTGGTGAGCTAGTCTTTTGGCAAATTACACAAGTCTACAAAGAAGGTTCAGAAAAAAAGAAGAAGCCATATTTGTTAAAATAAATTAAAAATATAAGAAAACTATAAAAACTCGCTCAGCCTTATTTTGTTATTCCTTTCTCTTGAAGTTGGGTTGTTTACACATTTGTGTTTGTGTGCTTTTATACTTTAAAAGTACTCCACAACTTCAAAATTCAGAAGTTGTTTCTAAATATCATGACATGATGACACTAGTTTCACAAAGATGATATCACATGCTTGAAAAACACAAATCAAATTAAAAGACTGAGGGCTCAAAACTGATATATATTACCGTATAATACAAGATAGTATTTAATTACCGTCAAAATAGGATGAGCCTATTTTGATTTCTCAATTTGTAGAACCCAACACTTACCACCTGAAAAATAGTAAAGTAATATTTATCAAAGGCAACATAAATAAAATTCAAATTAGAGAAACAATTTACCCATAACAACAATAAGAGATGTAAATAATCAAGAATGGAGCAACAAAGCAAAAGAATAACTTAAGATGGAGCATGAATAAAGCACAAAAGATGCAGGAATAAGAGAGCAAGAAGTTAGAATGAAATTAGATGAGAAAGCAAAAGAACGAGAGAGCAAAAGAATAAAGTAAGAGTGAAGACATGAATAAAATGAGAAAGGAAGAAGTATCATAAGAATGTAAAGCCCCTTGTTACTGTTCACTCAACTTGCATGGGGAGAGGGGGTTGACATGACTGGTCTTGGCGTTGGGAAGGATATTCTTGATACATTATAGAAGATTATTCCTAGCACAATTTTTTTAATTATTAAAAAGAAGTCACATCATGCAAAAATCATTCATGTGCAGAACGATTCTAAAATGTTTTAGTGCAGAACGATTTTGACTTTTGCATACCAAAACTCATTCTTTGTAATAACAACTTTTTCGTCAGTTTGAAATTGTTCTTTGCAAGAACGTGTAACATTATGGTATTTATGTTGCTCCAATCCTTTCACACAAGAATGGAGTAAATTGGATAATAATAAAAATTTTAAACTCAAGGACAAAACTTAATGAAAAGGTTGACACAAATAATTTATATTGGTCCAGTCCAATCTACATCTAGTCTTCAAAAGTCCTTTTGGAGTTTCACTATCATCTCAAAATTAACAAGATTTTTGGTGTCTTAGTATAAGCTAATTCCTTCTCAAGAAACCCATACTTCCCCTTGCACTTTTCAATCAATGCCCATTCTCAAGGTCTTACTTCCTCAAGTTTCTTTACTATTCGTATAATAAATGATTCGGAATTATCTCTCTCTAGTAGTGAATAAGTGAGCACTAAAGTACAGAGAATCTCACACAAGACTTGACAATTAATGAAACAGTGAAAGCTAGCAGTGATTTGTGTTAGATGTATGATAAGTTTTGATGATGACAAATTTAGATGACAAGTATTAAGAGCAAAAAGTTTGTATCATGCATTATTCCTTATTTTAACTAACTACCATATTTAATATAAATTTTTTGTAGATTAGTCAATGCAAGACGACATTTAATAGGACTATGGAGGATGTTTTAGAAGAATAAATGAAAAAGAAGAATTATTGGTAAATGACCATTTTTTTCCTGAAAGTAACCACCTAGGGGCATTGGGTATCCGGAAGTTTTTTGAAGACCATTTTTTCCTTAGAAGTAACCATCCAGGAGCACTGAGTATCCAGAAGTTTTTTGAGAACCACTTTTCCCTCAAAAGTAATCACCCAAAAGCGTTGGATATCTCGAAGATTTTCAAGGACCATTTTTGCCCTAGCAAATTCACTTTGACAGTTAGTCCATGTCAAGTTTGAACATTAAAATGACACTATGAGTTAAAAAGTTTTACCGTTATGATTTATATTGCATATGATTCGACTATCATGATCTTCAAAGCAAAATCCAAATCAAGATCCAAATCACATATGGTTCAACCATCAGATCTGCCAAATCTTTAAATATTTTTTCTTCCTCAACCCATGATCTAAAGGTTTATCTCTAATATTAAAACAATATTCCCCAAAATCCCTCTCTTTCTCCCCCTCTGATTATGCTTGAATCCCAAAGATAGTGAAGAGATCCCAAAACGTAGTTACTCCTATCACGTTTCAGCTCATGGTATCATTTAACAGTTAAACTTGACATTGACTAACGGTTAGAGTAAATTTGTCAAGGCAAAAATGGTCCTCGAAAAACTTCTAGATAACCAACGCTCATGGGTGATTACTTCCGGGGCAAAAATGGTCCTTTTACCAAGAATTATTCAAGAAGAGGAAGAAGATTTCAAGTTAGAATGTGGTCAATGATGAAGATGAAGAATAATAATGTGTTAAAAAATGAATATATTAAATATATTATGAAGAAGTCAAGACAAGAAAAGGAGTTGTTGAGTTAGAGTGTGGAGAATAATCATGAAGAAGAGGATAGATTGAAGAAAGAAGAACTTGCTAAACCTTATGGGAATATCAAGACTCAAGTTCTTAGATTGGATATTATAAATTACTATCGTCAAATAGTAGTTGGAATTATTTAAATTAAATTTAAAAATGACTACGATGTAAACAAGTGTAATGGCCCATAAACTCGAGCTCATCAGCTGGTAACTCGAGCTTAATGGACTGAAAACACATTTTAATGGGGTGAACTCGAGCTCAATTTTGGTTTGAACTCGAGCTCAACTTCCTTTCCTCTGCACATTTCCGTTCAACATGACATAGGTCTAATTTTTTGGTCATATCTCTCTAACCACAAGTCCGGTTGAGCCAAAACTTATTTCATATGATATAAAAGAGATATGAATTTCTAAAGTTGGCGCTCAATTAATAATAATCCTGATATGGTTCAATGTTTTTACATATCTCTCAAACCATAACTCCAATTGAGACGCTTCTTTTTGGGACTCATACATATTTCTAAAGAAGCCAAGATCAACCACAATGAAGATCATATAAGAGAATGAGGAATTTCCGAATTTGACACTGTGATTTGACATATGTGCCAGAACAATTTCTATTCTTTGATTCATATCTTTTGGAATACAATTCATCTGGGGATGATTATTATTGCATTAAAAAGAGGATTCAAATAGCCTTACGGGGATAGGTATTTACCGGATTTGGAGGTAAAATGAAAATTTAACTCAAGTTTGTTTCTTAACCTGTACTTGAGCTTTCCACTTGTTTGTACGCGAACTCGAGCTCCCCTTCTCTCATGGACTCGAGCTCACACTGATTTTCTCAAATTCATTTTCAAAAGGCCTAATAGCTCAAGCTCAATCTCTCTCTCTCTCTCTCTCTCTCAAACTTCCATTTCATTGTGAAAATACTCCATAGCTCGAGCTCTCTCTCTAGAACTCTCTCATATACATTGAAAGAATTAAAGAGCTCGAGCACCTTCTTACCATAGCTTGAGTTCTCATCCTCTAATCATTTTCTTCAAGCTTGAGCTCCATTCTTCTCATTAGCTTGAGCTCGCTAAAAAGAGAGCACATTTAAACTCTTTTTAGTCAAATTTGATAACTTGAGCTCTCTTCCACATTGAGCTCAAGCTCCCTCATAAAATCACAAAAATGAGATTATACTTAATCATGTAGCTCGAGCTTCTTTTTATATGAGCTAAATGAGCTCGAGCTCCTTTTTCTTCAAGTAATGAAGTTTTTATTTTTGGGTAAAATACATGATAGCTTTAGTTCACATCTATCCGATAAATTGAATTCTCCTTTTATTCAAATCAACTCTCTTTTCACAAAAGGCCAAGAACTTGAGCGCCCTTATACATGAACTCGAGCTCTCTATGAACTCAAATAATTTTAAAAATATAGCATTATTATATAATCATAAAATCATTTATATGCTTTTGTTATTAATACACATTTATTACTAATGATTCTTCAAGTTGTTATAAGTGGTTAAGAACATATTAGAAGTATCAAAGAGGAGTTACCACTCAAGATGGCAAAAAAACAAAATTGTATCAGAACTCTAATAGCTATATTTCAATAGAAAGAAAAATGCTTCAAGAGCCAATAGATACTTTATCATCTCCAACGATCATAAAATTTACACCAACTATAAAATGAGAAGCTGTCACATCTCATTTTTCCTCCTTTACCTTTCCTTACAGTGGCCCTTGGAACCACTGATTTATCCGTATGTCGAAACAGAGAAATTTAAAATTTTGACACAGACATAATAGAGAAACAACTCTCTTCTTATTAATAGAGGCACAAAAAGCTAGAATCTATAGAATACACTGATCATATTGTACATGAATACAAGCCAAGAAACAGAAATATAAATCTCTACATCTAAGCCCCGTTCTCTTATCCTACCTCTTTCGATACTTTCACCTACATTGTGGAGAGGGTAAGGTTTCTAGAGAAACCTCAATAGCAAAATCATAACAAAAAACATATAATGTAATGTATGTCATGCTATATGCAATACTCGTACTATACCTTTAGAGCCCTCTCTCTCAGCACATACTGTGTACCGGGAGCTTACACATGACTTAACTCAAACTCAAACAGCCAAGGCATAAACAAGGAGTTATACCTCTCACGCATATAAGCTACCATAACCAGAACACGGCATACAAGCA
>JBAGKO010224522.1:0-12313 GCA_037177275.1 Acacia concinna
GAGGTCCTATCACTACAAATTTGCAGCCAGGCAACCACAAACTCTTTTTTTCTCAATTCCTCTTCATTCCTTAACCCTACTCAAACCTATATCCTCCATCCATCAATTCCCACCATATCTATCCACCCTAAACCTTCTAACCACCAAATTCTTCACAAAACCTCAGCATCTCACATGGATTTGAAGATCAAATGCAATTGCAGGAGATATGAATCTATGAGAGGCTAAACCCTTAGCTTCTCGGTGATGGAAGGGCAAAGCTTGAACTCCAAGTAAAATCAGGGGAGTAATTTTCAACTTATATTTTTTCTTCTTCATCTCTCTGTAGGGTTTCCTAGATCTAGTAGTCTTACATTGATGTTGGGGATTGTGGATTATGATTGTAATTCATGTTATCTAGATGGTTTATGCATTAGAACTGATGTTTGAATTTTGGTATTAATTTTTATATTAAAGTTAAAGACTTTTGAGTGTCAGCTTAATTGTCATGATTGTGATTGATTTGCCTTACACACTTCATCTCGGATTGTTGATTGACAATTCGAGTTCATTCATTCATCTTTTCAGTGCACTCTAAGGGGCTTAAACAACGATTTAATTGAAGTTAATTAACCTTGGATTCAAGGAAGGATTTTCATTAATTAAACTGTTGGACCCAAACGATTGCTTGGGGTTTTTAATTAAACTTAGAGATTTTGAAAACTCCCACTATCTTTTAAGAGAGCGAGGATAGCCAAGCGACCATTACCGAGGGACTGTTTAAACATATTTACTTTTCACCCAGAACCATCTTTCAAAGCCAAAAACACTAAAAAGATTTTCCTTTCCTTTTTATTTTCTTTAATTATTTGCACCATTAAAACCCCCTTTTACTGAATTCGCTTTGTTTTTTGAAAATTAGTTTCTAGGCATTTCAATTTGCACTCCTTGAGAAGAACGATTGGTTGCCCCTATACTACATTATTGTGGTGCAATCACTCTGACAGACTAATTCAGGTGATAGTCTCAGCCCGATCAATGATGAAATTTATTTTAAGAAGGGAGAAATGTAACATCCCAGAACTTTGTAGGCCAAAATAGTGTTTTTGGGTAGAGCAAGTGTCATACCCTAATATTTTTTTAGGCTTAAATGAGATATCTCGGATAAACCAAGGGCCTTAGTTTGTAGAGGAATGAGAAATCTCACAACAATTGAAGTGAAATCTAGGGAAGAACCTCTATGCAAAAAGGAATAATTCTACAAAGTTTCAGGACAAAATGCGAATAGGTCGAAGAAGGCTGAAAATTCTCATAAAATCCTAAAAAATCATAGAGGGTGTCTAGAACATTATGGCGTGATCAGAATGTTGTTTCGAGGTTTGAGGAATTTGTTATGAATTTTTTAATATTTTTATAATTTTTGGCTGGATAGGGTTATTGGCAAAAAATTGATATTATTAGATATATTAGAACCTTAATGTTCTGGACTGGGATATAAGAAAAGTAGTATATTAGTTTAGGGAATTTTTGATACAGTAAAAATCAAAAAAGAAAATAGGTTATGTGAGTAAAAGCCCTTGAAAATTGGTAAAATAACAGTAACAAGGGTTTTATGGTAAAATTTATTCTTGGAGTTCTACACATTTAAAAAGTCTAAAATTTTAGTAGTAGCCTCCTAGTACTTTTAAGGAGCTTCTATGACTTTCTTGAAAATTTTGGATGACTACTGAATTTTCTAGAATTTTCTAGTTTTTTGGCCGATCAAATAGAAATTATCTGTATAATTTGAGACAATGGACCCTTAGGGCCCACCTAAAGTTGGCACCAACCTAGCTTGAAGAAGGGGCTGATTTTTACATGTGAAAAAGTGGAATTGTGTAGAAGGGGACACTTGTCCAAAAGGGTAAAAGTTTTTGGGAAAATTACACCTAAAGACCCAATAAATATTTGCATTTTGTCCCCTCCCCTTCAACTATAAATAGACCCCCTCTCTTCATACTCAAACTATGATCCCTCTTTCTTGGAGCTCTCCCACCCTCTCTTAAAGTAAGCCTCTTCCAATGGAAAATTGAGCGGCCCTAGCCTGACCTTCCATCCAAGTAAGTTCCAATTCGCTCCCTCTTTTAAATTCCTTTATTTTCCAACAATTATTATAGTTAAGAGGAGGTTCTGTCTAATTGGGTAGACCTAAATAGTGAACCTAAGGAGAGGTTCTGTCCAACTATATAAGCCAAAACAAACCTTCCTAAAGGGAAGTGATGCTGCCCAATTATCCTAACCAGGGTAGTGGGGATGGGCCAGCAGTAGGGACTCGAGTTGCACAAGGTGGTCAGTAGATGGGTACCAGTATGGGAGAGAGACGATCTGAGTAGTAGGAAACCAAGACCCTAGGGGGTACAGAAAAGGAAGGGTGGCAATATACTGATAGGGGCATACAGTAAGGCCATCTATTGTGGTATATATAGGTGTTACAGAAAAGTGAACCAGTGATCCTAAGTTTCAAAAATAGAGGAACAACGCACCTGCATAGTATGAGGATGCTTGATAGCTAGAATCTCCACCCATAACTTGTTATGCTATGTTTATCTACTGTTTGTTTATTGCTTGTATGTCATTTTCTGGTTGAGCTACCATGTATAGATGAGACATTTGACTCTCTGTTTTATGCCTCAACTATTGAGTAGAGTAGAGTCACGTGCATGCTTCTAATATATGGTAAGTTCCGAGAGAAAGGGCACTAAAGGGGAAATATGGGTGTAGCATTCAACATGACATGCATTGCATTACATTGTTATCGATATGATTCTATTACTAAGGTTTCTCTAGAAATCTTACTCTCTCTATAATGCAGGTGAAGGATCTACAGGAGGCGGGGGGAAGGAGCTAATTTAGTTATGGACATTTATGTTTTCCTATTTTCTGGCATGTATTTATGAACAATACTAGTATTGCATATTCTAGAAAGTGGATTTTTGATTTATTATGGTTTGAAATTTTTATTCTCTTCATTCCGTTGTTCCGACATATTAGTAGTTTTAAGGGCCACCTTAAGGAAAAGTAATGAAATAAAAGTAAGGTGTGACAGTATTAGCCCACAAACATTTGAAGAGTATGACAACAAAATGACCTTGGTAATTTACTTTGATTACATCAACAAAATTGCCGTAATAAGGGATGCCTCTAAACTGCATGTTGTCGTCACTATTACTCACATAACTCCTTGTCGTAAAGGTACCATAAACACCCAAGGTTTGGGTTAATAAACCTTGATCCTATGAAACTGTACAAAACTTGAACCTGTTCACATTGTACGTAGTAAACCTTGTCGCACATTCAAACAAATCTATTGCAAGGGCTCTAAAATCTGGTGAGTGTAGGCTGTAATCATTGAGGATTCAACGCACAAACTAACTTGGGAATTCTCTGTGGACCTTTTTGTCAACTTTGGAAGAAGTCTGTGTGCGGACCCTCAGTTGCTGCTTTACATGGCTTCTGAATTCCATGCAAGTAATAATTGTGTAAGCGACAAAGATGTTCAAGAGATATAACTGGTACATAAGGCAAGATGCGATGATTCAATTCTTACATAAGGTAGGGTTCGACCTGAGTACAATTAATCAATATATGTCTATGCACCTGTAACTTTTTAGTAGCAGTAAGCTTAAAATTCTCACTCTCTCCAACGCATTTACTAATACGGGGATTGACAACACAACATGAACTAACTCGTACGTAAGGGAAGATGTGATGATTCAATTCTTAACTAAGGTAGGGTTCGACTTGAGTACAATTAATCAACATGTGTCTATGCACCTGTAACTTTTCAGTAGCAGTAAGCTTAAAATTCTCACTCTCCAACTCATTTACTAACACTGGGATTGACAATGCAACATGAACTAACTCAGGTTTGGGAAATCATCTACATGAGATGATCGATTGAAAGAAGTCTCAATGTCATCAAAGTATCTTGAACAAAAGTAAAAGACCTTATCCCCTAAATAACCTTATGCTATATAACCTTCTGGCCATGCCTTATTCCTGATGTAAGTTTTCAATTTCCCAAGAAACCTATTTATTTATTAACATAAATAAATAAATAAGGATCAAAAGTAGTAGGGCCATTACATGTATGGAAAATAAATACCTTACATTTCCATAGGATACATCCAGTGATTTGAATCAGCCCAGCTAGCTTTGTGTTGTAACAAAGTGGACTGTTAGGTGAACCATGACAGTGGAAAAGGAAGGACGAAAAATTATCTCCAAATAATAAAGACTGAGGATGATTTTGTTTTGCAGTTCATTAAGCTCCTCATGTATTAAAACCTTCAAACACAATTTTTGGAAGAAAGAGCACAGCTCAACCAAAACAATGGATACACCTAGAGGAAGTGTACTCTTTAATGCCAATGGAAGCAACTATTGTATCAAAACATGTGAGTTATGACTCTTCAGCCCAACAATCTTCCAAGAATGCACGACAATACAATGTGAAATGTTGCTTGAATATCTATCCGGAACTTTTATTTTCTTCAAAGTTGATAGGAAGATTTCCTTATTTAGTTTTGTTAGGGTGAACTTTGCCGGTTGAAATTTGTCATTGTCATCTGGCCATGCGTCTTCACAAACCGCCATTGCTCACAAATCTTTCATCTCCTACAGATGATCCTTTGACTTTCTAGATTTGTTAAGCACTGTGTATAGCACATTATCACGCACTTTTTTCAATATGCATTACATCTAGACTGTGCCAAAGCAAATTAGTTTTCCAATATGGAAGACTAAAGAAGATGCTTATCTTTTGCCATTGTTGGGGTTGTGAATCAGAAGGCTTCTTACTTTTTCTCTCCACTTATGATTCTTTATCTTTTTTTCCAAACTCATCTGAACATCATGTAGTTGCTACTGTAAAATATCTATACCAGATAAAATTGGAGAAGGTCCCCTTTTTTCCTATTTACCATCGAAACGATTATGTTACAGTCTAAATTTGTGAGTGCCATCGAGAAACCTCCTATGATCTATAAAACACCATGTTCTAATGTGGGGACGTAGGACTGTGTCAAAGTCAAAATTGCAAACTGGGCATGCCTTTCTAGTACGAACATTCCAACCAGATAAGGTTCCCAGCCTTAGGAAGTCACTTATCATCTACATCAATGATGCATGCAAGTTGAACAAGTTCTTATCATACGCATCATATATCTCGACGCCCTCATTCCACAGATCCAACAATTCTTGAATGAGAGGTTGGAGGTACACATCTATATTATTACCTAAAGCCCTTTTCCCTAAAATGATCATGGACAACATGGAGAAGCTTTGTTTCATACACATCCACAGAGGCAAGTTGTACGGAACTAATACACCAGTCAAATACTATAACTTGTGCTAAGATTCCCAAATGGATTGAATCTGTCAGTCGCTAGAGCTAGCCGAACATTTTTAGGGTCAACAACGAAATTAGGAAAATATGAATCGAATGACTTCCAAGCTTCTGCATCTTGTGGATGTTTTAACTTCCTGTCTTCATTCTGTTTGACACGATGTACCTCATGTGCTCAACTGTTTTAGATGACGTAAATAATGTTTGCAAATAAGGCTTTAATGGAAAGTATCTGAGAATCTTTGCAGGCTTCTTCTTTTTCTTTTTTCCCTTTCGAGAATTGTTGTACCTTATGCTTGACACTACTTCCACGTGTCTCTTGTTGCATCATCTCCCCAATACAACATACAATCATTCGGTCATGTATCAATTTTTTGGTAGTTCAATCCTAATATATTAATAAGCTTCTTCGCCTCACAGAACGTGGTGGGAATCTTAGCATTGGGGAATGCATCTTGTAATAACTCCAGCAGCATCGACATTGCCTTATTTGTAATTCCACATAAGCACTTGATATGATAAAGTTTAATTAGAAAAGACAATTTAGAATATTTACCACAACTAGGATATAAAGGATGACCCACTTACACATGTCTACACCCTCCATTTCATCATTGAAGTTGTCATCATGTACCCTAAATGCATCACGCACAATGTCATTAATAGCATCATCATGTTGCACATGTGCTTCTGCTTGTGAACTTGCATGAATATCTTCATAGATCATATCAGGTTTTTCACCACAAGTTCCCCAAAATGTATATCCTTGAGGAAAAGGCTTATCAAGTAAATGTTGTCTGACAACTTTTGACGATGCCACTTATTAAATTTGCATTTTGGACACGGACACAAGATCTTGCCATTACAACTGGTATGAAAGGTTTCAAACTGTAAGAAATTGTTTAAGCCGGCCAAGTATCTTGGAGAATTGTGAGGTAACTTAATCCATGACTTATTCATAGCTTGTAGAGGTAGAAAATGGTTTAGAAACATATGTTCATATTAAAATGTCGAGTTTAGAAGCATTTAGAGGGATCCAACGTCTTTTTATTTGTAGCAGTTAAATAAGCTGCAGCAAAAATTTGCATATTAGTAGCAGTTTTACTATAAGCCCGCTACTAAATGTTCAACCTTAGTA
Source organism: Acacia concinna (assembly GCA_037177275.1). NCBI lineage: Eukaryota > Viridiplantae > Streptophyta > Magnoliopsida > Fabales > Fabaceae > Acacia > Acacia concinna. The sequence goes on from JBAGKO010224522.1 coordinate 6,504, forward strand.
GCGGTTTCATTCCCAAAACCACTACAAAGTCCATGCCTTTGAACCTTAAACCGTTGATTCTTTGTAGCAGTTTTGGTTCCAAGAAACCGCTATAAATTAACCCCTATTAGTGGGATTACAAATTTTGAACGAAAACTTTTTTAATTTTGTAGCAATTTTGCAAATGAAAAACCACTACAAATATAAAAATGTTAGCAGGATTTTGAATGCCAAAGTGTCTCATTTTGTAGCAACTTCTTCCCCAAAACCACCACAAATTTATGAACATTGGTAGTTCAAAAATCAATCCTGCCAACATTGAAAATTTGTAGCGGTTCTAAAACAATAACTACTACAATTATTAATTATTATATTAAAATTTACAACTCTATATTAATTTAATTAATACATTTAACTATACAACCTTATATTACATAAATTAATTTAGTAAATTATATAAATTTATATTACCTACAATTTAATATATTTAATTATACAAGCATTGTTTTTGCCGTCTAATTAATAAATTAAACTTCATGTGAAAACTATAAAAACCATTTTGATCTCATTGTATATACAAAGATGTAGCATAAACACAAACACAAATAAAAGTAATTTAATGTAAAATAAAACATAAACACGGCAAATAAAATCCTATCTAAACATGAAGACGCTGATCATCATGTAGAGCATTGGGGGAGCATCACGAGCTGAAGAGTCAACGTCACCCTACTCGACCTGATCCTGTGTGGCTTGTTGTGCATCATCGAGTGTCGGATCAGTGGCTGTCTGCAACACAAATCGAGGGATCGACGAGAGCTCTAGCCGGTCAGGCAACCTACTAAGCAAAGCGTTCGTTATGTCTCACCACTGGGTCTAGTTTGCATTGTCACACATTCCTTTTATACCCTCTACCTTACCATATTAGAACTATTGGAATCACTAGTTATGACTTTAAGTTGGGAAAATAGGGGAAAAAATTTTCATTTTGTAGGGTTAATCTTCATCCGCCCCTTAATTTCTACCAACTTTGAAAAATCATAACTAATTCTAGAAGAATTGAAAAGCAGTGATTCTAAGTTAGTTAGAAAGCTCTTTCATTGCTCCTTAAGGAAAAAATAATCTCATATGCATAGCAGTGAATGTGTGTAGGCCCTTAAAGATGCACTATTCATATGGTCATTTTCTAATTTTTCATAATTTTTGGCCCAACTTTGGTAAGGCATAACTTTCTTTATAAAACTCCAAATGACATGATCTGCCACTTTATTTCCAGCTAAAAATATCCTCTACTAGCATGCAAAGGCTTGTGTTATTATTCAATCATCTACTTAAATTGTAGCAACCCAATTTTAACCCTGAAATAGCCAAAAATCAAGTGCCAAAATACCTTAAGCCATGCCAATTTTCCCTTTTCAATAAATGCTTATGCCATTCAGATAACATAACGGCTAGGCAAAAACATATCCTCGTCATTAAATTATGATAGCATACAGTCTCAATCCAAAAATCTAGTATCACCGTGTATACACAAATACAATAATCAGAAGCAATACAGGAGACAACTTAAACATGCTTATTCTTTCTCTTTTCCTTGCCTCTTGAAGTTCCTTCACTTGCATTGTGGAGAGGGTAAGGTTTCTAAAGAAACCTTAATAGCATAATAGTAACCAGTAACAATATAATACAATGCAAGTCATGCAATATCCAATGCTTGTAACTACTCATTTAGTGCCCTCTCTCTCGGCACTCATCGTGTATAAGGAGCATGCACATGACTCTACCTCTATCACATGGCCAAGGCATATAAACAGACAGTCATACATCTCTTACATGCTTGCTCAATCACAACACAGTAGAACAAGCAATAGCACAAAGCAAACAAATAAAGCAATTATAAGTTAAGGTTAGAAGTTCTAGCTACCAGCTATTTCTGGACAATGCAAGTGGTTCCTTCTGCTTCTGGAGATACTACTACTAGACCAGAGACCCTTTCCCCTTACATAAAGGATCTAGACAACACTTGTCCTTTAACCGGTTTCAGAAGTCAATTCTACACAATATTTTCCTCTAAATCCATCCATGATGTTCATTTTATCAAAATCACACTCCTCCCTACCAAACACCTCTTGGCCGAACACTCCCCCTTTTTTGGGGTCCTTGGCGCTTTCATCGGTTCTGTGTTTCACATGTGTTCTTTCAAACTTTTCTTAAGTGAAACACTGTTATGAATACATTGGAATCATCAAACCAATGAAAATCAAACCATGCCATTACTTTAGGAGGCTTGGTCAAACACATGCATGCTACCCAATTCAAAAATTCAACCTAAATCAAGCTCATACACCAGTTTCTAGCCTTTTCCAACCTTTAGGAACATAAAACAACATCAATTCCTCTCTCCCCTAGGTTGGCCGCAACTTGGACAGCATTTCCACCCCTTATAATGCTTCCAAAACTATGGAAAAGAGAAGGGAATTGAAAGAGGAATAAGCTAGAACATACCTTGATCGGAGGATAAATCTGTGTAGCTTGATTCGCCTATGAATTCTAAGCTGGAGGGTCAAGTTTCCAATCAGCCAGAACTTCCCCAGGGTTGCCTCTTATGTGTCTAAAATAAGAGGGAGGACGCCTCTATTTATAGATGGGAAAATGGGATATGGAGGAAATTATGGAAAAAGATTAAAAAGTCAACAATTTACACTCCTCCTTTCACTCCATGCCACATGTCCCTTCCACCTTCTTCTTGAGCTTTCCTTGGCATATCCTTTAAGCCAAAGTTGGCACATGGCTCCTCTGGTCAGAGGGTCCCTCCCAATCCAGCATTCCGTGACAGTTTTTCCTGTACTTCCTTAATTAATCTGAAAATTCTAGAAAATTAAATACTCACAAAAAAATTCCCAAATTTTGCAAAAAAAAATTTCTAAATAGCCAAGGAGGCTACCATAAAAATTTTAGAATTTTTTGGCATCTAGAACTCCCAAAATTAATTTTTCTCTGAAGAAGTCTTTATACTGGTGATAAACCAATTTTAGCAATTTTTAATAATTCCTCTGGACTTCTTTCTAACCTCCAATAATTTTTATAATTCCTCTTAAATATTTAAATAATTTTCCCCAATCCTAGTCCAGAACAACGAGACCTCTAGATATCTGATATAATTAATTTCTGGCCAAAGACCCGATCTGGCCAAAAATAATAAAATAATAACAAATTCACCAAAAATTCATATGGCCTCTAAAAATCATTCTAACTGTCTCATGGTGTTTTGAATCCTCTAAAATATTTTTGGAATTTTATGACAATTTTTGGGTCTTTCAGACTTGTCTAAAATTCAACCTCTATCTTTGCGAAATTTTTACTTTTTACACATTAGTCCTTCCTCGGATCTCACTTCAAAAGTCAGGAGATCTCTCTCTCCTCTACAGACTAAGGCCCTCTATCCATCCCAAATACCTCATCTAGGCTTCAAACAATATCAGGGTATAACCCTCAGTGTACCCCAAAATACCATATCTGGCCTAAATATTTTTGGGATGTGACACGCATAAAACTAGTCCAACTGAACTTGGAGCAAACTGACCATTGTCCCAACCTGGCACTCAACCTGGTTGGCAAACCACTGCTCCACCTGGCACTCAACCTAGCTGGCAATCTTACTCATCGACCATTTTGTTACTCCAACTCATTATGCCAGAAGTCCCTAGTCTGGATGTCTACAAATTGCCGCTCCTGTCGTAGACCATGGTTGGCCTCACCTTCAACCCCATACCCCTGATGTGATTGGGGTACTCAACCTCGCCCACACCCACTTTCAGGGGTGCAGTGGGATCTATGATAGACCCCTTGGACTTCAGTAGCTAGGACTCAAGTATCTCTGTCACATATTGATACATTAGCACCTGCAGCCCATATTCTGTTAGACAACTATTACACACAATAATTAGACAAAATAATTACAATTTATAAACATAAAAATCGTACTATCACTTCCTCAGCCTGCTGAGATGTGGCTATTTCATCGCGATGTCTATAGATGTACTCAAACAACTCCCTATAGTGCATCTAGCAACACTCCTCCTCAGCCTTCTTCTCTTGCATAAAATAATTTAAATTAATATTCATTTAAAAAATTTAAACATATTAAGTTAAATTGAAATTAATTACCATATCACTATATGTCACAGCAAATGTCTTCGATCGGTTGTATGATGGATCCTCTGCTACTCTCGAACCCTAATATTTCTCTCAGAAACAGCCTACACAATAAATTTACACAATTAATTTTAAATTAATTAAAAAAAATTTAAGCATATTAAATTTGGTTCATAAATCAATAAAAATGAATTTACTTATCCTTCTAGGCTCCGGTGGTACTGCACAAATCTGGCCTACTCGTGGGGCAGAACGCCATCAGGCACGGCCTCTATCAGTTGCTCCAGGGGCATCGTCCCATCCCTATCAACTTGATGGTACTGACAATTCCTCCTATTCCTTCATGCCATCCCCATCTTCAATAGCACGTACCGACGCCTATCTTTCTTAACGACGAACTTCGTGTGTAAAAAAAATTACAAATTAATGTTATATAAAATATACTTAATGATATTTTTGTGCTAATATTTTTTGTGCTTGCAAGGCCTTCTCGAATGTGTGCACCTTCACTGTACCGGTTATCTGCTTCCACATCTTGTAGCAAGGAGGGAACTGCATCCAATTGCCACCCAACTTGTATAGATAGCGGTTGAACAAGTGGCCGCCGTACCCAACCGGCTGGTCTATGGCATCATTCCATGAGATCAATACGAGTAGATGGCAGTCTAAACTGTTTGGCCCCGCCACGTCCAACCTCTTCCTAGTGATGTTCCCCTGCTTATCTTCACATATTAAAACAAAAGATAAATAAATTATTTATTACGTCTCACATTAATTACAATATTCATTATCTATTGATATTTTTTTTACCTTAAACATCCACCTCAAACCCTATCTGTCGTGAAGACAACAGTCGAGGATGATACTGGTCCCTCTCTTCTTCCTTATCTAGAAAGTGATCCATATCTCTCACAGGAGGCATATTGGGAATAAACCTCCTCATAGTCATCGACATTGATATCTAGAACCTTCTGGCCTACCTACTACGGCACCGGTCCAATCATGTGCGGGGTAGTCGTCTCTAGAGCCAATGGTGTGGTGACCTGCTCTATAGGCATAAGTGGGGTCACACTAGGTCTCGAATGTTGTCTCCCTCGACTGCTCTCCCCCTAAGTGTTCGTCTTGGCCTCTCCTCCATCGACTACTTCCCATCCCATTGTGAAGGCATAATGATACCTGAAATAAAATCCAAATAAAAAGATAAATGAAATAAACTCTATAAAAAATTTATAACCAAATAGCTATAAATAGAATACAAACTAAAGAAATCAATTACAATTATAATCATATCAAAGTCAAAAATAAAAAAATATGAAATATTGATCCGTCACAAATTAAATTATAAAGAAATGAAATAAAAGTATACTTAAAATAAAAATTTAAAACAAATAGTAAATTAAATAAGGGCAAAGGAGCAAAAATGCCTATAATCTTTTCTCTAAGAAGCACCTAGCACCATAAACAATTTTTAGGGGCTAAAATACCCATGTTCATTGAAAAGTGGAGCAAAAATGCTATCAACGTCCAAAGAATTGTTTGTGGTACTCGGTGCTCCTTAGAGAAAATATCATAGGCATTTTTGCTCTTTTGCCTATTAAATAAATTAAATACAATATTACAAATTAAATTATAATGAAATAAAATAATACTGTAATTATAACAAAAATTAAAAACAC
>JBAGKO010224631.1:0-12307 GCA_037177275.1 Acacia concinna
CAACTAGCATAAACTCCCCCGCGCGTTGCGCGGGAAGCGAATCTTCATAGAAAAATATATTTTCACAATAAAATAAAAGGCAAAAGCAATTCTTCTATTACGTAACATAAAAAACATTACTTGTAGTGCTTACCAATCAATTAAAGTTATAACAATATTCATTGTTCATAACAACCACACAAGCTTTAGAATTGAAATGTGTACATCAAATAAACATAAACAAAATATAATAATTATCACTTAGTTAGAGGCAAATAGATTAACAAAAAAGTATTACTACCCATCCATAAAGATATATATGATAATTTAAGCCAACCCAACATGGTGGATGGCAGAATGTGGGAGCCAAGGAATTGTAATAAAAAAGCACGCATATAGGACATCATTAACAATTCCATAAGACATATTAGCTACCATAATTAACTCTTGTCCATATAGTGGTCAATAAACACTCCTTACCTTTGATGATAAAAGGTAAAGTAGCTTAAAAAAGTTACAAAATGGGAAAACAAAAATTCATATGAGAATATTATTAAAGAAAAACTTCATATGACTATTATTAAGGAATAAAACATGGCTTCACTTAAATTGACTTTCAAAAGTCAACATAGTGATATAATCTATAATCTACATAGGCTTTATATGAGAGATGAATATGTGTACAATGTGTAAATTGATTCTAAGTGTTCGAGCATAGTTTTTTTGAAGATAAAGTAATTTATTATAATTGTTTAAAAGCATGCTTTGATAGATATCAACTCAACATTACTTATTGATTGTCATTCCTTTTTGTTGATTAATATGGCAGTTAGAGTGGTTGTTAGTTGGAGGACTAAATTTTGCCTAAACCAAACTTAATGCAATAAACAAACCTTAGTGTAATATATTCACAGGTAAGAAAACAAATTATGAATTTCTATCCGTTAGCAATATCTTATAATGATAGTTCAACATTAACTTTTGCATTTACTATTGAGGAATGTAATCATGAGTTAGAAGTTGTAATGACTTCTCTGATCTCTCTATGCAACAATTAACTATGTACATTATCCTAATCTCAAAGTTAATAAAAATAGCTAAAATAATAGAAATTACCAAAGGGATTAGGGAATAACAAACTACAAAGCAAAATAGGAACTATGTTATAGTATGACGGGATAATTCTAAAGTTGATGAAATAACATAAAAAGTTCAAGAGTCAACGTGGTCAAATGGACATGAATTGGTTTAAATAAAAAACCAAAAAGAATAACTTTTCTAGATAGCTAGTAACTTTAAAAAAAAATATTTGCAATATAAAGCAAGCAATAGTACCAAAAAATACAATTTTCATTTTCCATCTATAACACAAGGTATAAATGCAGTTTTAATTTCTGATTCTCAAGCTTTTAATCTTGCAATAATCCAAAAAAAATGATACAGCCCATCAAGTTATATAAAAATAACAATAAAGAATAACAACAAAAAATATCATGATATATCCTTTGAAATAAATTCATAATATTTGAAGATATAATATAAACAACATCACCTTCTAAATTTGTATAAGTAATCAACATTATCTACCACCTACATAAAGAAGATGGTTCATCTTTAGAGGCTTTCTGATAATACAATGTCTTTGAGCAGATATATACATATTAAAGTGTGGTAGATAGGTGGAGTACAATGCTGCTGCTTTTACGTAGCATTGACACAAATATGTTAAAGCCTGCTCAACCTATACTGCTAGTACCAGAAGAATATCGTGAAGATTGACAGTGTGTTTACATGTTACAAATATATTTTCAATTATTTCTATATTCTGCACGTAAAAATTTTATAAAAATAAAGTGAGAGTAGCTGTAGAAATCAGTTAGCATTGCAACTTGCAAAGTTGCTTTTCTTCTTCTTTTGAGGAATGGATAATGACCAACATTCAAAGTGATGGCACCGGCCAATTTATTTTAGGCGTGGGCTGTCAAAGGATAGACCAAAATATTATTAAATGCATCAAACACAACCATCAGATAATGACAAAAATATAAGGTACATCCAAAATACATTAATTCATAGCACTACTATGCATATTCATTGTAGAAACTACATCATCATGGATGAGACCAACTACGCCCATGGCAGCATCACTTTCTCACGTCTCACCATTTTTTTATCACTTTTGTCAATTTATTGGCCTTCTCATTTCGTTCATTCATCATCACATTTCTATTTTAATACATATTAAATTGAACAACCCATATCTTCAAATGAAATCAACAACACAGTATCATATATTACAACCTATAACCCAAGGTATATCCAATAAAAGACAAAAAACTAGCTAGCATATTAGATTTGAAAGCTATATTTCCCCTAGAATTATTGAAAGCTAGCTAGTAGAAGAAATATTTCTGGTGACATGTCTCGTTGCTTACTTGAGACAATGCAATTATCACACTTACCCACAACCAAGATTGAAAGAATCCATAAGCGAGGATAAAAAAACCTCCCCTTCATTTGATATTCATGGCATTTTGAATGACTACACAATGCATAATATGTATATATACTTTAAATAAAGAAAGTGACATTTCAAACTATACTTTAAATAGGATATGCTAGCTTGTAAAAGGGTTAGAATTCATGCCAAAGGATACAACAGAAGTCAAAATTTTACTTGCAGTTAGGCTTTCATTATGATATATGACATTTTCATTCAATTATTCATTTTTAAGGAAGCTGCAACTGCTAAGGTGAAAAAAGAGTGTATAATAGGGTAGCACAATTGAAGAAAGCTTATCAGCATCTATACCACAAGGACAAAGGGTGACAACATAATAATGACAGCAGGATGGACTAATATCATCCTTTTAGGACCTGCATGTGCACAGGCTTAAAATAAACATGTAGGTTCATGTGGAAAAGTTATACCCAATACCATGAAAATATCATCTTTAATTTTTAATCAAGACAATAAAAGATTTAAAAATCTGATACATACTGCACTGACTTCATATGGACAAAGCCAAGTACACAAGGAATAAGACATATTTAACCTTGAAAGGGACGTGCCATCATACCTTTTATGCAAAAAAGCGTGCCATGTTGGAGATCCTAGAAAAAAGGAAACCCACAAGCTATGTGTTTAAGGAATTTTGGATATCCATCCTATAAAAATTTTTTGAATAGTCTGCTTGTGGGTCAACATAGAAATAATCTTTTCAAGATGTTGTTTGATTTCAGAAAGGGCAAAATATAACACATTGTCATTGAATCCTCTTAAAGATGCATGTAGATATCACATAAAGCACATACTTTTCCCCCATGTAAAGAATAGATATTAACCATAAGATAAGAGCACAACCCACATAATACAATAATATACAGACTTGGTTATTCGTGGTGCCACATGAAATAGAAAAGGACCATTTAATGAATTATTGAATAATGAATAAGTATTAAATAGAAAAAGACAACTTAATAAATCAAGTATTATTCAACAGCATACGAGGATGGGGACCATGTGCGTCAAATCACCTAAGGGAATCTTATAGGCAGAGTTATTAATTAAAGTTGTCACATGTGCAATATAAATGGCTTTTATATACTATTGAATCATGCAACATGGATAAGTGTTATATATTGTTGATTCAAACATGTCATCTTTCATAAAGTGACGCATGTAATGTTTCCTTAATCATGAAACTTGTAGCTGTATCATGCTTCATACATTACTGAATTGAAAGTAATGAATGAGTAATGGAACACATTTCCTTAAAAAAAAACTTTTGAATTGTGTGTATGGATAGTCTATTTAATAATACTATATGTAACATTACATTCAAAGGTTATGGTAACTGATGAAAGATAAACAAAAGATGACTTCTTCAGTTGTTTTGGCTCCTTCATAGTGACTGCAGCTTCTTGAGAGAATCTATACCAACAAAATTTATAAACCTGTGTTACAACCTATAAGAAAGATAAAACCTATACCAACATAACTATAGTCAAAAGTTTTCACTTTTTACCAGTCATATAAAACCAGACTAAGATAAATATGTGAGTACATGTAAATATGTTACAGATATTTACATGTCTCTATAACATATGAATATTCTGAACAACATTAGGCTTAGTACATCTTGTATAGACTCCTAAACAATATTATTCTCTACTTGAGTTAATCGTCTATTAATTATGTGAAGAATACTTTTTGTGAGTACATATAAATATGTTAGGGATATTCATTTTTTTTTACTTAACAATATTATTCTCTGAAGCAATTTCTTTGAGTGCCTTCATTTTGTTTTCCAAGGTTGGCATCCTCGTTGACAGCTTTTGTATTATCTATAAGCATCCCCAACCAAAAAAGAGGAATACTTTTAAGTGCTTAGGGTTAAAAATTCTTAAACTTGACCGCAAAACAGTTCTTTGCTTTTTATGTAGCTTGCCTATTAATTCCAACTCCTAATTTTTTTAAATGATGAAAGTTAGAACTAATTGTTAGTGAAACAAATTCTAATTTAGCCACAAGAATAATACCTGAGGAGCAACTCCACAATTGTTGCGCAACTCAATGGCAGGAGTTGCGAACTCTTTACCAAAGCGAGGCTCGAGTTTTTTTCCCTTTTCTTGTTTGAATCATTGCGCATGCTGTCTCGCAGTATGTCTTGTAATGAAGAATAGTTTGTCTTTTTATCTGTTACTTGCATAAGGACTTTTCTCTTGCAAATTATGATGCCTCAATTACAGAGGAGGCTAGAGAATATTTAATTTGGTCTAGCAACATTGCCATAGCTTTTAATGAATGAAAATTAACTCACATTATACCAACATGAATTTGATCTCTGCACTGATAATATTATCGTGGCAATTCTCTGGCCTCCTTCAATTCCTCAGTCATTCTTTGTATTTGAAGACCCAAAATGAACTCAACAAATAAGCATGTCATAAAATTTTAATTAATTAGGTCTGTTCAAAGCAACAAACCTATTTTACATGGATTGAGGAATTGACAGACTACTATTGTAGAATCTGTAAGCAATGAAGAAGTTGGAATCTCTCTTTACAAATATGTTTCAATATAAGGACAAAGATGAGAATATACCAAAATACTCACAAACCCACTTGCCTTCCCTCATCTCTTCTCATCCATGTACACCTCAAAATGCAGAGGAGCCGCCCTTGTTTTCAAATTAGTGAAGCAGCACTATAGAGATGTCAAGGGAAGGACAGAGAAATAAAAAGAATGAGATCTTGAGAAAATCATGAGAAAGAGAGTTACCTTGAAGAGTTTAAACGAATGTGTCACAAACTGCCTACGGTCACTATATTGTCGTTTCCTCATTGGTTTGTCCACCCTGTCATCATCATCCTCATGGATGCTTCTCCACCGACTGTCTGATTGATTATAGGGCAAAAATTTGGGACATGAAAGAAAGAAGAGGACTAGGCAAAAAAAACGAAAAGAAAGAATAGGTGAAGAGGACGAAGCATGGTGAAAAGAAAAGAAAAGAGAAGACTGATATAAGATATTGATGAAGAGAGAGAAAAGAGTGGAAAAGGTGAAATTTTGAAAATGATGAAAGAGATAGATGGTACAAAGGCAGTGTGTTTTTACAAATTTTCACAAAGCCAGATGCAATATTTTACAAGTTAGTAGCTTAGAACGGAGCCCAATGTGTTTTTTTTTTGAACATCAAGCCAGATCTCCTTTGTGAACAATAATTTGTCTCTAGAGCCATGCACGAGCCAGAATATAGGAGGCGGCTTGGTGGAACAGTAATAATATATATATAGATTGCATTGAGACCATTACTCTAATAAATACACGTCTTATGTTCTTTTTGTAAGATATTTAAAAGGTTCTTTTTCGACAAAGTGAAAATACTTTTTTTTTGCTTTTATAAGGTATCATCTAGCTTGGTAGGTCAATGACTAATCCTCCACTCATTGTGGGTTCCTCTATGGAAATGACAGTTGGCCAGGAGATTTTACACTACTCCATATCCAAGGCCAATGATCAAACCCTTGACCAAGGTTAAGGGTGGAAGAGCCCCTATCGCTCTACCACACGCCCCTGGTTATAGTGAAAATACTTTATTCATGATTAATGCTATGGATCTATACTTTCAAACTCTGAGTCCAACTCTATTTTTCATATGATGTTGTTAATATTGACATATTTATCAAGTTCGAAAATTTATATTATCAAATTTTGTGGAAACATTATCCTTGAAAAAATATTCAGAGCACGAAGAGTGTTCCCCTCTTTAATCCTGCTACTCCTTTAACATATATAAGAAGGAAACTAAAAGTCAAAGAAATATCCAAATAAGCAAGAAATGTTACCATTACGTGGCTGGGTGTCTTTTAAAACAAAAGAAGCTTGTACTTTAAAATGCATTAAATTGAGCTATAGTTATTAATTCCTGGCTTTTTTTGGTTTTTTTCATATCATTCAATTGCATTACGCCTAGGTGTCTCCTACTTTCTCAATTTCTTTCACTATAGAATCTAATTTCTAATATTAATGTTAGGAGATTACCACAATTATGCCACCAAACCTTAGATATTAACTTTACATACTACTATTTGGGGATTAAAAAGACAGTAGATAAATATATATTGACAAATTCACACAGAAACATTATGCTCATCTATTTTCAATCTCTTTAAATAGAGTATGGTTCTTTCTTATTGCTTCATGGAAATAAAATTGTTCGGCTAAACATACTTTTAATCTTTTCAATTTACCGCAGGTATACTTTTGGTCCCTTAACTTTATAAAGTATACTTTTAGTCATATTATTTTAACACCGTTAAAGTTGCTAACAAAAAAGATAAACTCAAATGATGATTATGTAAACTTAAGTGATGATTGTGTAATTAAATGTTATTAATTGTATGTCCAATACATGGGTACACTAAAAATATATAAAATTTGTGTAATTACATACTATTAGTCATCACTTGAGTTCGACACATCAATATTTTCCATCAGCAACATAAATGGTGTTATAATTATAAGACCAAAAGTATACTTTATAAATTTAAGGTACCAAAAGTACATTTTATATAAAACTTAAAAGACTAAAAGTATACTTTATCCTTTAATCACACACACATGTGTTACATATGCATATACACAATACACATCCACACCCATGTTACAAATAAAATTCCAATCGATTTGTGGTGGAAAACCTCCTCAGGGCTTCATAGTTGTCCTCCCATGTCATCACATAAAAAACAACACTCCCCTTGCACCTTCTTGTCATTGGTCTTGCCTTTGAGGCCCTTGTCTTCCCTCTCGACTGCACCCTTTCACGTACCTTCATTCAATTTCAGCTATAGGGATGGAAATGCGATGGACATGGTTGGTTTTGACTTTAATTGAGACACCCACTATAAAGGTATGTCCAATAGTAATAGTGTAATACCTTTTGTCTAAGAGCTTCATATGAATACAAAAGAGTAGTGAAATCATTTGTGAACCTAGGATCCAGTCCCAGATTAAACAAACTTTGGAAAATGTTTACAAATTCCAAACCCATCTCAAGAATTGGACTAGAAGGGATTTTTTTTTTCAAGAGTAATAAAATTTTTCTCAAAGAATTTCATAAAAATTCACCATCTTATTAAGGCTCATTGGCTCTCCTCTTTTTGTTTTTTTTCAATCTAAGTGTGCCAGTAATTATTTGCTTAGTTTTCATGTTTCATACCTTAATTAAATTTCATTAGTGATTAGAAGCATTATCTAGTTATATTGTCCAGTTAGTCTTATCAACATCCATATACTAATCTATTAGCATTACTGATTCCACTACTATACCACCATCAGGGTTACAAGTCATTTACATTACATGTCAAAAATATCCTGAAACAGACAACCAACAGAGGATTAAAGTCTTTCTACTCTAATCTCTAGTTGTTCGCATTTACCTTCTTGCACTTCGAGCTACCTTCTTTTACTGTAAATTTGTTTCTGAAAAAGCGTGAGATTCAAAAGAATCTCAGTAGTAATAGATAGCCAATCATATAGATAAAACATTACAAGACATGCTATCAGTTATCATAGAACAAAATTATCACAACAGCATTTAGTGCATAACATGCAGTTCACATATAACCATAGCTAGGTATATCACAAGGCCTTGAGTAATACTCTAGCAATAGGCCTTAGGCATCCACTCGTGCATTACAAAAAATTATATTAGCCTGAGTGTTCACCAATGCAATAGGCTCGAGTGATCACCCCGCATAATCAGAATGTGTCAGATAATTTATGATGAATTCAAAGACATGTAGTATATCTTATAACATATGAAAGACAAGGTTACTACTTGGCTGCTTCCCTCGAGCAATGTCTAATCGTTTGTTAGTGTTCGGGAAAGTCTTAAGCTCTAGACAGCTATTAGGTCCTATAATTTAGAATTTACAGACGATAGGTTATTATTTTGTCTAATACTTGCATGATCCAATTAGTCTAGTGGGTTGTCATTTGGGTCAATGCTCTGGCTCAATAAAGTAGCTAATGTGATTACACTATGCCCATTAAATTTGCATGGACTAGTTGTTGGCTGGATTTTTCATTTAACTTTGAAAAATCATAACTAATTCTAAAACCTCTAATTTGGGTGATTCAAAGCCCTATATTACCCTTATTAATTCTAATTATAGGAAGAATGTTTACTCCTACAATTCTCATGCACAAAATTCCAGATTTCAGCATTACCTACTATTGTCACAGGACAGTTTCTAGAATCATTAACAAATTTTAAAAATTTGTATCTCCCAATGTACTTCTCTAAGTATTAAAAATTACCCATTAAATTAAAGCCTATTGGGTTCCCTTTATTTTTGAAAACTTTCATGGGTATTAGAATTCATTTGGCCAGAAAGAAACATCTCACAATCAATATGCCATGGAACAACTTCCAGATTTAATACCCAACTTCCAAAAATCACATTGTACAATTATTTAAGTGTTTTAAAATATATTGTTTCTATAAAAACTAGTCACACGTTCCCATAAATTAACCAAACCTTGACTATTCTAGATTTGGTTCTAGAAACAGGCCAAATTTTGAAAAATTATATCTTTTAATCCACTAGTCCAAAAATTATGTTCTACCTATCAAGTTAAAGATCTAATTGTCTCCTTCAACTTCATAAAATTTGATAATATTTGGACCAGGTTTAACTAGAGAAAAAAAACATTACAACTGAATTGTTTCTAGAAAACAAACCATCCAAATTGAAGCTCTAGTGCATAGCTTCTATATACTCATCCTTTAGCACCATATTTAACCCTTTATAAGACCAAAACAACACCAAACCCTATTTTCTCATATGATCTAAAACTAGGGCATAAATGAAAAACCAAAAGACTCCAAAAATCATAGCAATACTTAGCTCAAAACAAAGTCCTAATTCACCTCTTGCTAATTCCTTTAGCCTTTATTCTTGCTTCTATCTTTTTGGGTCTTGGAAAATGACACAAGACACCTACTTTTCAAAAACAACCATTAGATTGAAGCTTAGGATGCAAGGAATAATGTTCATGAAGAACATTTGAGCAAAAAATGTGAGGAACCTAGTGAAAATTTAGAGAGAAGTTACCTTAGTGTTCTTGATCTTCTCATTCTCTCTCTTGCTCCTCTTGGTTGTCAAAATGGCTGTGGAGAGAGGCAATTGGTGTGTTTTATCTCATATAATCTCTCTCTTACAAGGCTGGATGGATCCTATAAAAAAAAGAAAGGAAATGTTATGACTAACTTGCCCTTGGTTAGCGTAAGTATTACAAGAGTGTCATCCGGTTAGATTATAACAAGATTTTTTCTTTAATCTTTGAAAATTCATAACCTGTGCTACATATGTCCAATTGAGATGATTTCAAGGCTATGTGACCCTTATCCATTCTAGTGTTAGAGAAAAATATAGCCATAATACTTCTGGATGCATATCTATACAGTATCATACTCAATTGATCACTGCCCCAGAATTCGCCAGCTTTTCCATACCAAACTTCAAAAATGTAGAACTCTCATCATATACATCCAAATGACACAAAATGTTATATCAAATTGAAGCTTGACATGTTTACTTTTAGACTAAAAATTTTCATAATTTTTAGACATCTTAGCCTAGATAAAAGTGATGTACATCCAAACTGTTATAGGTCCCATTCCACTAATTAAATATTTACAAAGTCTATCAATTCCAAAAATTGGGATATTACAAATAGCAAGATCCATAAGTCACAACCCAAACGAATTACTCTTAGTAAGATATTTACATTCTAGATGATTCTTTATTCTTTGTACAATTTTCACGATCCTATGTATTCTAGGGTTTTTATCCTATCCATAAATAGAATAATAAAGGGCCTTGAAAAGTGCACCATATTAACTAGATTTTCTCTTTCATCTAAACTTATCTTAGCATTAGAGCCTCTAAGTTAAGCAGCCATGATAAACACTAATAAGTTAGTTGATTCACATACCATTCCTAAATTGCCCCATTAGTGGTAACATGCTCATATAGGAATGATGTCAGCACCTTGGTTTCAGCTTCTCTACTAGCCAAACTCCCAGCGAGGAACAATGCTATTTCTGAAGTTTGTTCTTTGGACAGAACAAATTACTTAGTTTGTCATTCATATTCTTCCTATTAATATGGTATTTATTTAACATAATTAATTTTTTTTTAAAAGAAAGCTAGATCAAACAATTTAGTTAATAACATTGGCAATGCTAATCATCACTGGAACCTAATTGAAACTATTGGAAATTCATATTACCAATCATTCACCATACAAGGCCAAAGTCCACAATCAATTTCAACAACACACAAATCCCTTCACAAACACATGCCTCATGTAATATAGCTTAGTGATCATAACTTGTCACAAAATATACTGGATTAAATAAATTTGAATGAAGAAATGTAGATGAAACATGTAAACAACTCAGTTATAGCAAGATAAACTCAATCGATCAATCAAGTCATTAAATCTTACCTCACAACCTTCAAATACTCAAATATAAGCAAATCCAGTTTATAAGTACTCTAAGTACAAGCTAAAATCATCAAATCACAGCTTACAAGCCTTTGAACTCAAGATACAAGCCTTTGAATTCACGATACAAGCACACTAAAGCAAACTTGTCGGAATACTAACAACAAAATTAATCACAAAAATAAAACCAATCCAAGCTTACAAATAGATCTAGAGGCTTATACTCATACTACATTACATGAGAAACAAAGAACTTAGCTAAAAATCATGGTGGAAAATGCTGAAGAAGAAAAATAAGATCTAGTGAAGTTTATTTTGGCCATGCACTTTCAAGTGGTAATCCAGTCTCTATAGGTTAGTAAAATTCCTCAAACTAATCTAAGATGAAGCACCTCTTTGAGAGCTTTCTAAAGAACTTGGAATAAGCTCAATCAGAGGTTTACAGAGGTTTGGAGGTCTCCAACTCTGAAGTTCGAAATAACTATGAAGTAAAACAGAGCACAAAGCATTAAATTCAGTGATGGATTTTGGCAACCACCATCCTTCAAAGCTTCTAAACTTGCCCAAATCAAATCTCTATTATCCCAGCATTTAGTCACACTTGGAACCACCTCATTAGGTAGAGGTATGAGTCCTTGAATTCAACCTGCGATCACGTTTTCTACTATGTTTTCCAGCTAACTCTAATAGTCATAAAAAGGTTTGGGGAAAATTACAACATAGACCCGGCTTCTCAACTTCTTTATACTTTTGGCTTTGGCACTTTGTCTCTTTGCAAACAGGCCCCTTCGATTTAAATGGAAATAAATTTATTATATTGCAATCAAGTCCTTAGTTGTCTTATCTTCCATTTTTAACCCTCTTTCTCCTAGTTCCTTCAAACAAAAATGTAATTGCCATTTGGTTCTTTTTATTTAATTAGTAAATTATGCCATATTTAATTATTTAAATTTAATTTGAACACAAACTAACTATAATGCCTCTCTACACATATTTAACATTTTAATACCCAAAATGCTTTTGTCATTGAACTTTTTCCAATTAATCATACAAAATCATTCTCTATCAATTCCCCTCATAACACTTTGCTCTCCAGGAAAAGTGTTAGTTTTCAAAATTAAGCTTTCATGCATAAAAATTGAGGGCAAGCAAATGTTTTTTAAGATCAAGACAATTAAACCATAAATGCAATACCATGCAATGTCTCCTTTAGTTAGTTCACTGATCTGACACAATATTTATATGGTTTTTAGGGGTGTTTACTAGCCAAATTGCACACATTTACCCACATTATGCATCGTAATT
>JBAGKO010224642.1:0-12307 GCA_037177275.1 Acacia concinna
GTTATCCGATCTAACCCACTGACCCTTAACCCAGTACCTTAACTGGTTCAGTGACCGGTCCAGTTTTTAATACCTTGGTTTTTTGTGCAATCATCTAATGTCATTAATATATGATCTAAACTTCTTGATTACGATAATTTTTACCCAGAAATTCTTAATTGATGTTTAATACATATAGTTTCATCTTAGATATAATTTTTTTAAGGCCAAAAAAGACTTTTTTAAAAAAAAAACAGTCCTAACCTTCATATATGAAAGAGGAAGGTATTTTGTTTTTGATGTTCTCCATGTGAATATTTGTATATCCCAGTTCCAAAAACTATGGAATATGATGTGGGAGCAAGGAAAAAAAAAGCATGAAACAGTTAAAAAAACATGGAATATGATGTTGGAGTAAAACCAAAAACACATGAAGCTAATTCCTATCATGGAACTGTCATCACAGCGTCAAGTATTTAACAAAATCCACAATCCACCGTTTCTACAAGTTTTCATAGGATAAAGTAGATTCTATAAATACTGATTATAGGTTTATCACATCTCAATTGGCGAAGGCATACCAGCAGGTGCACAAAATCAATGTTCACAAAATGGAATCAATTTGTTTATATATTACACGCCATAATATATTTTTTCCACTACTCATGTTTCCACTACACACTACATACAGTAACGATAATACATTTTTAGCCAATACCAATATAGCATTTGGCACTAGTGATATACTCTATAAAATAGTTTAGGATTAGATCTAATTAAGGCCACCAAAATTTCATCAACATCATCCATGGCCTCGTAGTGCATAGGAGGGAAGCTTATGCCTATAACCAAGCTAATACTAATTGATAAGTGGTTTAATTAAGTTCCAGCATCCCATATGAAAAAATTTAGGATTAGATATAATTAATTGAGGCCACCAAAATTTATTCAACATCATCCTTATCTTCATTAAAGATTGACATACCGAACTGATTAGGGAACTGTAATTGTCCAACTCATCTAACTTAATTATCATGAAAGATTAAGAGATAAATTTAAAAAGACAAAAGTATACGTTTAGTCCTTTGACTTAATGTAATGTTTTATTTTATTCCCATAACTTTATGAAGTGTATTTTTACTCATTTGGCCCTAATGCCATTAACAAAAATGATGATATTGAAATTTTATAGGTCCAGAAAATCTCTTCACACACACACATATGTATATTATAGGTGTATATACCTGTATATATATACGTGTATATACACGTACACACATGTGTATATATACATCTATATACACATATATATGTCAAGTTATAAAAATTGTCATTTGAGTCCAATGATATTGATGTCTTTTTTTTTACCTGAAGAGACTAATGATGGCATTTAGAGAATTTTTTTAACAGAGGTAAATAATACTCACTCTAGTTCTAATTATAAGGCTTTGTTGATTTTTTTTTTTTTGAGAATCATAAGAAAGCTAATTATATTATTTAATCATATTAGATATTGTGTTTTTTTATATTATATATTAGTTTATATGTCAAACAACATAATTTGAAAAAGAACGATAAATTTTATTATCTTAAATAAATATAATTATTTTTCATATAATTTTTCACAAAAAGTCAACTAGATTTATAATTTAGACAGCAGGGAGTATATTTTATCCTTCTTACCTTCTCATTTTCTATATTTTAACATGATTATACATCAGGTCAAAAGAAAAACATGATTAGACAGATTTTATCATCTAATGACGATATTTTTTTTCATTCATTTGAAAATGTCCCTCTCTCGCTTTAGTGATCGACGTAACTCCCAAAAGAACATGGGAGAAAGAAGATTCACGTGCAAGAAATTTTGGATAAGGTATTATTTATGTTACGCACCCTTCACGAAAAAAAGAAAAGAAAACTCAAGATATTAATTATTTTACATACCGTTCACAATAAAACTTCATTGAGGCATAGGAACATTTCTTTTAACGTCTTTAAGCTATGCTTAGAGGTCAACAAAGAAAAAAGCTATGCTTATCTTAATTAGGCCGAACATTTTTCTTATCTATGATGATGAAGTCCCCGCTCATATTTTGACTTGTATAAAACAACCTTCCTTTAGCCCTAGGCTTTGTGGAACCTGTTTCAGAGCTCAATTGGTGTCTGTTTGGGAGCCTTTGAAACCTAGGGTGCCTTTGAGCAGTCTAGATTTAATTTTTATAAAATGACCGTTTTTAAATAAAAAAATTATTTTTTAAAAAAATATTAGTTAAGAGATTATCTTTATTTTAAATTTTTTAAGTAATTTTTTTTAAAAAAGTAAACAAAATAAATCCGGACAGTGCAGATGAGATGAGCTTCACCTGCCTATCTAAAGGATAAGCAAGATAGCTAATTCTAGGCTTTGTTTGGTTCAAAGGATGCCCCCCAAATCAGTTAAGTTGGTAACGACATTTTCTATTGTTCGTATATTCACAAATCATCTGAAGAAGTGGGTTGATGAGGGGAGGGAAGGCTATGGGGATGGTACTCTGGTTTGGATCAAAAGGGGACTTATAACTTATTTGTCCAATTATATCACATATTTTAAAGTAGGCGTGTATGGAATATACCCCTTCCATTTCTAAAAAAAAGAAATTACATTTTTGGTTATTAAAGAATATTTTCAAATATTATCCCTATTTTAATTTACTAGAAGACTTGATAAATATGAGTAGAGTTGGGGAAATATTTCATTCTCAGAAAAAGTCAATAGTTTAACCACTTGTCATTAGTTCTTATGGGATGGTTAGATGTGACTCATAATATGAGTGTTAAATGATAAAATAATTTAGAGTATGGTTCATATAATTTTTTGTCCTTTTAAGTTTAACCCAATTTTAATTTTAGTTCTTCAAGTTTAAAATAGGTAGTTTTGATATATTAAGTTTATTCCGTTTATAAGAGTTAGTCCCTGAAGTTTGAAAAAAACTTGATTCTGTATTTGATGGTGTTAATTCATTTGATGTGACACTAACACCATTAAAGTAGCTTATGTGACATGCTTATTATGACAAATAACATGTCAAATGACATTATTTTAGTTAATTATAATGATATGACCAATGATTTGGTCCTTTTATTTTCTTTTTAAATTAAGTCTTCAGCTTATAATTAACTAAAATAATGTCATTTGTTATGCCAGTTATCTTAATAAGCATGTCACATAACTACTTTAACGGTGTTAGTGTCACTTAGATGAATTAACGTTGACAAAAATATGACAAAATCCTTTTCAAACTTGAGGAATTACATGTTATAAATGGAGTAAACTTGAAAGACTAAAATTACATGTTTTAAACTTGAGGGACCAAGATCAAATTTGATCAATCTTGATGGATAAAGACCAAATTCGATCAAACTTAAGGGACCAAAACTGAATTTGGCCAAAGTTGAATGATCAAAAGTTATATTAACTCTTTAGAATAATTTTGTTGTCCAATACAATAAAAGAGAAGAAAGATACACACTACTACAAAAAATGACTTTAATCACATTTATTTTCGATCAAACAACACAGTTCTAGATCCACTAAAAAAAACTATATTTTCAATGGAATTTGCCATGGAAATTTTTTCCCTGGAAATGTTTTTGATGGGTTATTCTTGCAATTGAATTCTTTTGGTGGCAACTTCCGATTTTGTGGCAACTTACGATAGAAATTTTGTAGCAGAAATATTTGTCATGGAATTAACCATAGAACGTTCAGTGGGAAATTTTGCCACAGACTATTGCGTGGCTAATTCAGTGGAAAAACTAAAAAAATTATTATTTTTAAATAAATTTAATTTTATAAAAATATCTTTATAAAAATAATATTTATATTATTAATTATTAATTAATCTTATTTAAAAATAACTTATTATCTATTAACATTATATTCTTATTTATTAATGTTATATTTATAAATTTATATTTCAAATAATATTCATAATATTATTATGTTATATATTAACTGATTTTGATTAAAAAATCATTATTACACATAATATTAATTTTATAATTTTATAGTAGAAATATCATTTATAATATTAAATTATTAATTTTTAAAATATTAATTAAAAATAAAATTAAATTTCAAAAAATTGCTGAAAACATATTTGAAAGAATATTTATTTCTGATTGAATATTTTTATTTGAAATTTATTTATATTAAAGCATATAATATTATTTATATATATAAAACAAAGGAAGAATTACATTGAGATCTCAAGTAAGGAAATTAATATCAGAAAGGTCTGTATTAACAAATGAGGAGCTATTATTGACAAGCTGATGAGTTATATTGACAAATTGAGGAGCTAACTGGGACTTGCCAAAAAATTAATTTCCTTACTTGAGATTTCAATGTAATTCTCCATAAAACAAATATATATTTATATGTAATTAACTGAATATGGCAATGTGTCACGCAAGTGAAGGCATCAAGAGTATGAGGTCTTTGAGAAGAGCAACGTTATTAAAATTAAAGGCGCACGGACACGTGACAATACAAGGAGGGAACACATGACTGCATGAGGAGGGGGCACGTAGCGCGGGGAGGCCACCTTCAATTTAAAAATTAAAAAATAAATTTGTGATCAAAATTTCCATCACAAATTCCATGGGAAATTTTCATCGAATTGAATTCCGTCAGAAATTGCGACAAAATTTCCATCACAAATTCAGTAAGAAATTTGTGACGGAATAAAAATTATGTGAGAAATGAATTTATAACGGTCTTATTAGATCATCAAAAATTATTTCTGTGCAAATCTGTCGGAAATTCCTTTCAGAAAACATGATTTTGTCTGAAATTCCATATGAATTTCATTATTATTATTATTATTTTGCAGTGATCATTATGTATAGTGGCATTACATATTTTCGGAGTAAATACTAATGTTTCCGAACTCTAATGTATTGAGGACATGCTTAATTGATTTTTTTTTTTATTAATAACGGTAATGTATTGAGGGTATACTTGATGGTTTTCTTTTTTTATATAGTAACGGTCAATAGATAGTATCTTTAATTTTTTGTTATATATAATTATTTTCTATTATTTTTTTTATTGTTAATATTGATTATATAAGACACAATATAATCATTTACAAAGTCACTAATATAATATTAAATAAAAATATAATTATAGTATTCAAAATTCAATACATAATAAATAAACATCACACAATTTCTTTTTTTTAAAAAATTAATCCATTAAACATCCCACAATAGAATATTATCTTATAATTTTTTATATTTTAAAAAGAAATCTATTAATAAAAAATTTCACAATATTCTCGAATGCTTTCATGACCTTCTTTCTGAATAAAAAAAAAATATACTAATTGAATTGAAAGTTAATTTGGTCGGTCTACATGTGCTCAACAAAATTTTTAGAAAGTCATTTCTGAATTGAATAAATAAAAGTTAAAATATAAGAAATTTAATTATATAAGAATTAATGTAATGTTTGACCCATTAAGTTTGCCCCTTAGCTTTTTTTGTCCATCAAATATTAAATCATAGGTTTTAGTTACTTAAGTTTCATTCCGTATAAAACATTAGTTCCCATAAATTAATAAAACCTGAATATTTTATTTATTGAGGAACCAAAATTAAAATGAGGTAAAGCTTAAGGATAAAAAATTGTATTAACCAATTAAATAATTATTGTTAGGTGTTATGCATGTGCCAGAGAATTGATTAAGTACTATATCTTGTGTAACCAACAAAAAAATATTAAGCCTGTTTCTGTTTAACTCCCTTCCATGAAGCATTCTAAATATAGATTGAAACGAAAGTAACTATATTCATTAAAAAATAAAATAAAATAAAATAAAGTAGCTACTTGACACTGCGAGGTTTATGGTAATTGAAGGACCATTCACAGGCATGTTTGGAAAGATCCGAGTAAACAAAGGAAAAATGGGGATGAGAAATGAGAATTTTTACTCATCATTATTTTTTGTATTGTTTAATATGTTAAATATATTTGAGAAAGTATTGTCATATTTAAATAAAAATAATCCATCATAATTATAAGAAGGACTAATAATTAACAATTTCATGGCTTATTAAAACTTAAAAAGAGAAAGAACTACCTCAAATCTGGGTTGTTTATTATACTTAAGAGAGGCTCTTACCTTTACAATACTATAACCGTCAGACACAGACCAAACACTCATACTGACAACGTTAAGGTTATATTCTCTGCATCATAATTATTTGTTAGCAACTACTTAAATTTCAACTGCAATTAGCGATTTTTCATTTTTTTTTCCTGATTATAATAATATTAATAAAACAGTCTACAAATAAGATGATAAGTGATACTATTGAAAAACAAAATTTAATGCACCCTAAACTGCTAATAAATTTTACGAATTAAAGAATGTGATCCTTAGATTTTGTAAATTATGACAAAAAGAATTATATTTTGTAAAGCACAAATATAATGGACTAACCGTTGATATTGAATTAAAGAATGTAGTTAATTTTACCCTTTTTCTTTCCCTTCTCCATCTCCCCTTCCTCGTATATATGCATCACCACTTAGTTTAATTATTGCGTTTTCATAAATTTTGTCCTACGTTATTTATAATTAGTTTCCAACATATTTCATTATAACCTAAAAAAGAAGCCGTAAACCTTTTTAATTCTGTCATAAAACTTAATAACTTTCCACTTTTATCCTTATTCAATACTCCCCCGGGTCTTAAATATAAGACCTATTTTTTTATGACGTAGAATGAACATAGGACCGGAGGGAGTATAATACATAGATTTTGGGAATGTCCATTGATGACGTAGAATTCTATAATGAGGTTGTGGAACAAATTGATCGGAGACTACTTTGGCGGGCTCGATGAGTGGCACTTAATTATCAATAGTTCTCTCTTTTCTTTCTTGCAAGCATGAACCTTCCAAATCATCTTTGCCATATACTTTGTATATGAAGACGGAAAACTTCTTTTGGGCGTTCTAATAATGAACATATATACAAACCGAGCTCATTTATTGAAGTGATCAGGTTGGTTTTTTGACATTTCTCCATATTCAAATATATCTAACTCTGCTCTTTTGGCTAAACATTTCTGATGAATTATATTATTGAATATTGATCTAGATCGCCAGCTGCTAGTGAGCAAAGTTTTGTTGTAGAAATATTCTGATAATTAGGGCGTTCTTCAATTCCAGGTAGCTTAATTAAATTCCTCAAGTTACTTCTAATTGTACGCACCAAAGTGCTTATTGGCTTAGTTTCAAAATTCAATGCAAACAACAGTGGGTGTATGTATGTCTGTGTGCTTTTGTTGTTAAATTGACTATTACCCAACACTTTCAGGTTGCATTGAATTTGCTTTGTCCTGCATCAAACTTGTATAGTTAGGGGCATGGGGCATACATGTGAGGCCTTAAATAGGAATTCAACTTGTTCCAAGTATTATGATTCTGTTCAAGTGACGGCCACCATAACACCAACTAATATTAATATATGCTCCACATGTGCCTATTTATAGAAACAACATGGTAGTTAAATTGCTTGTTTATTAATAATGAAATATATTTAAATTATATTTTGAGCCTAATGTAATAACACCCATACGTTTGGAGGTTTTATATCTTGAAACGTCATCAAGTTATCATTTTTATTTTTTGGGGTGAATTTTGAAATAGCGTTTTTTGAGTTAACTTATACAAATTAAAACCACTCAAAATTTACATCATATGTGCATAACCTCCAAAACTTTTGAAACTTTGCAATAAAGATCCTTAAACTCTTACATTTATACATATAATTCTCATACTATTAGTTATATTCATTATTTACTTGTTCAAGACTTTTGTTTTACCTGAACTTGTACTTGAGGTAAAAGTTTAAATGGTTTATCTTCAATAACTCTAAACTTAAATGAATGATATGCACACACAAAAAATGAAGTTAACTTGATGGGTGCAAAAATTGATAGTTTTTTTTTTTAACAAAATTTTAGGAAAGGGGTTGGTCTCACCTATGATCTAAGGGCAAGGCACCTAACCATGTTTCACGAGTTTACAGACCAGGTAGGAGAGTACAATAGTCCTCCACCTCCCCCTGGCTAAAGAGCGTTAATCACTTGGGAATTAGCCCCAAAAGAGGTTGCTTCCCCTAGCTACGGAGATACTTCCCCAAGCGCCGTGACTGAAACCACAACTAAGTGATCTTCACAGGGATCAATACCATTCTATTTGTGAACGTGTCCAATCCCCTCACCAGTTGAACATGGATATTGATAGTTTTGGGTTACCTAGACTTGAAAGATCAAGAGGGTTAGGGTCTCTATCTCCTTTGCATTGATCATCGCTAAGAATTAGTAGCAGCTCTTTATTTAATGCAAGAGCAGCCAAATGGGCGGTTTGCTCAGTGGTCAGTGCCTCGGAGTTATAATGGGATCACAGAAATTATGAAGTGGTCTGTGTTTATGGCCGTAGTATTTATTATACTCAAGATGTGTGTGTGGGGATACTAAAGTGACCACCTTTAAATAGGAAAAAAAAAGTAGGGAGAAAAGAAAATCGAAAGAGAGAAGAGAAAAACCAAGGAGAAACTATTAACACCTTCCTATTTAGGGGATAATAGGAAACAAATGAGCAAATATCTTATTCCCTCCCGTCCTAATTATAAGAGTCATTTGACATTTTTTTAGAGAATCATAAAAAAGCTACTTACATTATTTAAGC
This sequence comes from Acacia concinna, assembly GCA_037177275.1. Lineage (NCBI taxonomy): Eukaryota > Viridiplantae > Streptophyta > Magnoliopsida > Fabales > Fabaceae > Acacia > Acacia concinna. Next base: position 8,728 of record JBAGKO010224642.1, read on the forward strand.
ATATCATTTTATATTTCATTATATTATATATTAGTTCATAAGACAAATAATATAGTTTAAAGAAAAATCATAAATTTTAATGTCTTAAAGTAATGTAATTAATTTTTTTAAAAAAAGTCAACTGACTCTTATAATTAAAATCGGGGAGAATAATAATTTAAATATCTTTATTCCAAAATATGACATCTTCCAAATAGATTAGACTGACCAAGTCGTACCAATGAATGGGTGAACTCGGGATGAATTAAACAATTAGGAGAGATGGAGAGCTCCACGCTTGGTGTCATTTTTTTTTTTTCTGGTGAATCCCCACCCAGTATCACATGCTATCATAGGAAACTCCACGTGCTTAGATTGATTTGGATTTAAGGCATGATAGCATCACTTTTTCAACTGGTGCCCTTACCACCTAACACTGCCGTGTTTCTAAGTCTCAGACTCCAGAGCCTTAGTTAAGTTAGAACAACCTCCTGCCAATTGATCTTAGCGTCAGTAACTCGTGGAAGGGACATGCATGATATGAGCATTTTCTTCTCTATATCTCTCCATTTGTGGAGAGATAATTTTTGAGAAGATAGAACGTGGGACTCACCCCATTTTACTTCTCACTTTTCCTCCTTAATTTCTTCTCCGATTTTCTCTTTCTTTAATTTCTCTTCTAATTTTCTTTATATCCAAATCCAATCAAAACAAGAATGCCGAATCTTATTGTAGTCTAATGGAATAGTAGCTCCTAATAGGTGGGAGATCCTGTGTTTGTTTTTTTAACAGCATGCATCTTATAATGTATGCTCCTTTAATTTAAATAATTAAAAACGATATCCAATATGCAAAAGACCATCGCAGTGGGAAATCTTTTGGTATGAGCAACGAAACACTGCGCAAGTACTTTATTCGGACCTTCCGGCATAACTGTATCCTTAGTTAGGATATTCATAGGATAATCTAATTCATTCCATTTTTCGATGTCATAATAACAAATTTATCGCAAGCTTTAGGGGCTGTTTGGTGTGAGGGGAAGGAAAGGGAGAGGAAAAAAAATATTTTAGAAATTGAATTTAAAGAAATTGAAAAAATGGGGTTATGAAATTTTAATAAAGAGAAAATGTGACATAAAAAGTATGAAAAAATAATTTAAAACTTTTAACTACGTTTCTTTAATTTTTTAAAATTGAATTTATAAAAAATTTCCCTCATCTCCTCTCCAAATCCCTTGTACTAAACAAGCCCTTAGTGAAATCATCAACCGCTTGATAGCCGGTCTTAACAAGTCAAATGTCACACCTGGCCTCAAGAATAAGCTTCCCTACTCCTCCAAAGGACGAGTAGAGGGAGTTCGTCCCATCTGGGCGATCTAGATTTAATTTTTAGAATTTTTTTAAATAAAAGATTCATTTTTTAAAAAAAAATTGTTAGTTAAGAGATTAACTTTATTTTAGTTTCTCTACACATTAAAAATATTTTTTAAAAAATAAAAAATTAAATATGAACCGTCCAATCCCATTTGAGCTGTCTAGATGGGCTGAGTACCCCCTACCTATCATTGGTTCCCTAGTCTCAAAAGGTACATACGTGGGTATTTTTGAAGTATGATGTAAAATACTCCCTCCAAACCTATACCCCTCTTATTCTATTATAGTGTTGAGAATAGTTTAGACTTATGAAATTAAGTAATATTATTATTATTGATATTTATTACTAGTTATATTAGGATTTGATTTGATTATGATTTGATTTGATTAATTTCTTAGGTTAGAGTTAGTCTATTAGTTTGCACTCTTTGTACTCTCTTATTATAATGAAGAAAGATAAATAATATTTAGAATATTTCTCTTGTGCTTGGATATGATCATTTATTTAGAATATTATTTTCTCTTTTTCTCTATTCATCTAACATATAATATACTTCTAATATTTTTCATACAAGCCCAGAAAAACCTTAAATCTTATTAACACAATAATAAGTGCATGATAAAATTATACATTCACATTAAAACTTTAATGTGGTATCTTATATAAGATAAAAAAAATCTTCTTTTTCTATCCTACATATAGGGTTGATTTTATATATGAGTGAAATTTTACCACGGTTCTCAAAACAAGAGAATAATCAAGATCAAGATCCTTTGCCACCATAATGTTTTTGTAGGCGTAGTTTTCAACAAGGTGAGATTCAAACTTAAAAATCTCACTTTGTGGTCTAGTTAGTACACCCCCAAACCAAATACCATTTACTCTTTTCATTTTTATCCCCTTTAATTATATGACCGTCTCTTTTAAAATGTTTTCATTCATTATCTCTCACTTTCTTCCTCCAAGGGTATATTTAGACAAATATTATTTATTGCTTTAACTACTTTTAACCAACATTTTTATCTCTGATTTGGTTTGTTGTAACTTATATGTAGAACTAGTGGGAGTGTATGTTTTATTAAAAATAGGGGTTAAGGTGTAAAATTACATTTATGATTTTACTGAAAGTGAGCCCAACACCAAATAGAGGGGCAAAACTAACCATGATATTTGAAAATAGGGGCAAAAGCCACATGATCATTAAATCATGCCTTGTGGTGTTAGTTTTTAGGGTGAGACCCACTCTATTAGTGTGAAAATACCAAAATGCCCATAACTAAAAAAAAAATCCCCTATCCCTTGCTACTGAACACTTGCTTTGCTCACCCATGGTGGTTGCCATTAGAGTCGGTAAAATTGGTCCAACCCGTAGGCTCAACACATGAATCCATGAGTTGGGGAAATCCCAACCAGTGAAAGTGTGAGCCTAGGCTAGCCCTCGGGTTGGGCCGCGCAAATTTTTTTTTTTTTTTTGTTACAAAATTAATGTTTATATTATAAACCACATAAGTCTCATATTTCTACCTTGATACCTCCTAATTTTAAAGAGAAAAAACTTTCAATCTCCCTTTTCCTTAATACTATCTTGTTATATATTGATTAATTAAAGATGATTTAATTATTTATCTGTAAATTTTGATAAATTTAATAACTTTATCTCTTGAATTGTGGATTATTTTTTAAATATTTATAAATAGAATGATCAATACTAGGAAGACAAATTGAAGGACTAATATATATAAACTTTGGACTTTTAGTCATATTAGAAAAAGTTTTTTTTTAAAAAAATGCAGACCACCCCATGGACTGGCCTGCTAACCTGCACTGTGGGTTAGGGTTGAGGAAAACCCAACCTGCAAAAGTGTAGGCCGCACAAGCCTGCATCGTTTGGCTCATGGGTTGGCCCATATTCTTGGCTCTAATTGTCATTGATGACCCTTAAAGAAGCTCCATGCCTCCATCCGTACTATTAACATTAGAACTGACTCGACAATAATTTTAAGAATGTAACACCTTAACTTAGACTTTCTTTAGGTCAATTAACGTCCTTTAGAGTATTGCTACATGCGGAAATACATAAAAATTAAAACTTTTGTTTCCCTTTCTTTTTTTTTTTCTGAAGGTACCTTTATTTTTCAAATAATAATTATGGTCATTATAGGTTATTTGTAACCTAACTTAAAAATATTGGTAATCATTTTCCTAAATCCTTCTAGCAAATCCTTTT
>JBAGKO010224681.1:239-12305 GCA_037177275.1 Acacia concinna
TGGTCACTAAGGGTGGAAACAGGCTAAAAGGCCTGTCAGGAGCCTATGCCTGGACTGGTCAAAACTTGGTCAAGGCCTAACCTATTATTTAAAAAGCTTGTTTCATTAAACAGGCTAGGCCTAGGCTCATTGAGAGGCCTATAAAGCCTATTAGGCTGCTTGGGCCTGTTACACATTTATTAAAAAAATCAAAACTTTTAAACCCTAGCCCTCTCATTTCTTCACTCTTCTTCCTTCAATTCCATCAGCATCGCTTCTCTCATATTCTCTCTCTCTCTCTCTCTCTCTATTGCTCTCAATCTCTCGACTCCAGCTGGCTACTCTTAGTCTCTCCTCCTGGACTTTATCATTGCATGACTTTGCCTCTATGGCCTCTCCTCTTTCCTCTTCCACTGCTCCCTTCTCTGTCTCACCAATCACCTCCTTCACTTCTAGTCTTCCAGCTCTTAAATTGCCTCTCTCGACCAACTTCATGTCCACCTCACCACCGGTGACTTCCACAAGTTGACGAAGAGACTCATCGCCTTCTCATCATTCTAGACAATGATGCCACTCATAAACACGGCTTTGCCTTCTTCTCTGAGGTCCAATTTATCTCTAAAACTGACCTCAAAACCTTAGAATCTGGAAGCAACACAACTATAACAAATGTGGGTTCACTTTTAAACTTGTTTTATTACCAGTTTTACAAACAAGTTTAAATTGATTATTTATTTGCCAAGTAGAAACTTAGATCCATTTTGTGCAAACAAATTATTCAAATGAATATTAATTTGTATTACTAAAATTTGTATAGAGGATCTGATGAGGATTTTTCCTTTTTCGTTTTTTGCAAGAGGAAAATTTAAGAAAGTATCTAATAGATATCTAAGGCGGGAAGTCCTCAATGAATGAATATTGTTGGATGAATTTTTTCTCACTCTATTAATGTTTTTTGCTCAATTTCTCACTCTCTTAATTGAAACACTTGAGTAAATTAAATAAGAATGCCAAGATGTTTACTAGAGGATTTTTTGTTGCGCTTAACAAGTAAAAATATGCTTTGATTATCTATGCTCTCAGCTTTGGATTGATATGAATATTTGGGATTATGAGATGGATTTTAGGGGAAAGGAAGTTATGATACTGCATGATAGTTATATTTTGTTTGGATTTTGTCATCTCATATTATCTCATTTTGGTTAGATTATACCCATTTTATATCATAATATATTTTGGATAATTTTAAATTTTAAATTTGATTATATATTTTAAATTTTTTTAAAAATACAAGCTTGTTTTTAGGCCTAGGCCAAGTTTAAGTCGACTTATTACAAAACAGGCCTGGCCTATTTCCACCCTTAGTGGTTACATCTTGGCTGTCCACTTATTGAGTGGTAAATCAAAATATGGACTAGGTCATAATTGATTATCAGATGGCCTTTTTCATGTTAACAAGTGGAGAATGGGATATTGACAAGTGGAAAAAATTCTTGCCTAGTAAGATTGTTATTGAATTAATGAAAACACACCTAATCTCCAATGAAGTATCGAACACAATATACTTAAAGGAATAGCATGATGGTACCTTCTCAGTTAAATCTGCCTACCAATTGCTAACAAAGTCTCAAGATCAGGTGGTTGGTCTGTTTTGGAAAAGATTTTGGCGCTGGCAAGTGCCTGAAAATATCAAATACTTTCTATGGCAAGTTAGCAATAGAAGTTTGATAACTAACTCACTCAGAGCCAAAAGAGGGTTGTCAGCTACTGGCCAATACCCCTTTGGGTGTGAGTGTGAGGAGAGTGTAATACACATCTTGAGAGATTGCATTAGAGCGAAAAAAATATGGAAGGAATTTATTAATGCTAATTCATATGCTGTTTTTTTTTTCTCTCTTGACTTGTAGGAATGGCTATAGTGGAATTCAACAAATCACCCGGGGTTGGAAAGGTTTTCGCAATGACCTTGGACAAAGATCTTTGCATATGTATGATGGATGACATAGAAGTCTAGATGTAATAGATCTTTAAATCCAAAACAATCACAACGTGAGAAATTTTTCATTAGTGCATGTTTCACATGTTGGAAGAAGTGTCAAATGGTCAACTCATCAACTACATATTCCAAGGAGGGTTTGGATTAGAGTCATATTGGAAACCTCCAGAGGCAAGTACAATGAGGATAGATGTTGATGCTTTAGTGTGTGATCATATTAATGTGGCTTGTGGAGGTTTAATCAGGGATGACAGAGGAAGATGGATAATAGGATTCCAAAGAAAGCTGGGGACTACTTCAGGACAAAAGCAGAAATTCTAGCAATCAAGACAGGTCTGTAGGTATGTCAACAACTACAAATGTAGAATATCATGATCTATTCAAACTCACTATAAGCAATCAATATTCTACTAAGGGACAATGGGGTCAAGCATCATATGAGTGAAACAATTGAAACCATGAGACAACTTATATATGCTGACTAGGATGTGGAGATGTGTAGATATTATGGCAAAAGAGGCCCCACAACAGCGAAAACATAAGGTTGCTTAAGGATATTCCAGCTACATGCATGGGAAGCTTTCTAGCAAACAAAGCCTGAGTGGAAGAGCTATACCCTTATAACAGATAAGGTAGCAACTGATTCCACCTTTCTATAAGCTTGCCTTTTGTAACACCCAAAAAAAAAATGTTTACTCCTTTCTTCCTTTATGGCATATACCTAGGCTAATGTTTGCTTTAAAGGTTTTCCTTTTTGAGCATCATCTAGTTGGATCCCAACAAAGATAGTTCATTGCATATTTAGGTTTCTTAAATATATAAATAATCACATCCATTTATGTTTAAATTATAGCTAGGATTAAATATTAATATTTTTATTATGTAACATATTTTCTTAGTTTTAATATTATTTAATTCTATTATTCTTTGGTATTTAGGACATTGATTCTTCTTCTCAAACGCCTATCCTATGTGATGCCCTTTTTTTTTTATAGAGGATAAGGGATAGAAATGACTTTTCATACTAGATATAAAAAGCATCTCAAAAGCATGACAAAAGGTAGGAAAATCTTTCACCTACTCCAACTACTCTACGACTACCTTTTCATTATAACTAGAGATTTCCTTATGCATTGCATGAGAATGTGAATTATAAATAACGATACAATGTGAAATTAATAACCTGCTTCAGTAAATATGAGAACTATATCATTTACTAACATGTTCATTTTAAAACCCCTTATTTATTTTGACACTTATTAAAGAAATTAAGAGCATTTCAAATGGCAAGCAGAAACATGACAAATATGTATTGATATATATATATATATATAGTACTTAGGTACAATACAATGTTCCCACAAGATTCTTACAAATATTTATAAGGTCTACAAACTAAAATCCACACCGCACAATAGTAGCTGTTCCACGGCAACACTAGTGTAGGTCCATTACCCTCAGTTGCCGATGTCTAAATAAAATCATTGGAATTGTTTCCAAAACTCATTTTGCTTCAAACAATTCCCATAATTTCCCCCAAACCAACTTTCCTCCATAATTTTCAAGAAATTGCTTTTTCTTGGAGAATATGCCTATAAAACATTCTTGTATCCGAAGTTTTCACTTTTCAGGGCATGGAACCATTTTTATAATGTATTATTGGCCTCAAAATAAATTCCTCTTATTTGTTCTCAATTATTTGAGGTGTCTTGGCATTTTTCATAATTAAATTTTGCTACAATCAGCCAAAAGTCTAATGATTCTATGAGAAATGTTTTTGCCACCTCTCTTTGTCTCGAAATTCACCATTTTATGACATTTGCTTTGTCTTGTGTTCTAAGAAATTTTTGTGAATGAAAATTAGAATGCTACATTCATCGGCTAAAATCACACTTACTTTCCATGTAAGGGAAGGGACTTCTTCACCATTGTCCACTTCTTAAGCACTCTAGCAGGTAGCAGCAATGCACTAGGTTTCTACAAGAGCATTCGTGGTTAGCTATATTACATTAGGAGGCATCAATTGTCTAATATAAATAAATAAAATAGTAGAATAAGAAACCTTAACTATACCTCCTACATTATCTCTTATTTGAGATTTAATTTTGTTTTCTTCATGATTAATCCTTACCCTACATCTGTAATTGACATGGCTTATGTTGCTAATTAAATAATAGCCTCATTCTGATAAAAGAAATGCCTACTTGTTTAATTTATATTTATTTATGATGATTATATTTGATTGGTCAATCTGATTATCATGTTGTAAATTTTAATGTGAATAGAATCACAAAGTTGGGTATTTTATTCATGCTTTTCGTGCAATTCAAGTAAAATTGTCTCCTCTTGCTTTTCTTAGCCTCTCTCTCTTTATGGGTTCTTGTTGATGGTTTCCTTGCTTACAACGAAGCAATAACCTACCTATCATAAGGGTGGGTACTTTCAATCTCTAAGATAAACTCTAATTTAACATAACCCTCATTTGTAAATTAAATAATAAATTATACATGAATTTTTTAGACTAAATATTAAAATTTCATCCTCCATCATCAGGAAAAGATAAGATGTTAATATGGGCATACTTGAAATATTCTTTCTCACTTATCCTCTTTATTAATAAGGGCAAAATTGAAAAAAAAAAATGTCTTTGCTTATTTATAATTGTTAACTAATTTTAACTATTTTCTTGATTCACACAAGTTTGTTATTTGGAGCTCATAATAAAGAATGGATGGAGCAATAAATGCAAAAAATAAATAAAATCTTCCTTTAAAAATGAAATGTTAAATGGATTTAAAAATACCAATACAAAAATAAACACAAAATATTGACAAGCATATAATACAAATGATTATAGTTACATCAAGTTCCTTACATCTATTTTGTCAGGTTCTCTAATAATATGTGATGCATGTGTCCAATTTATTGTATTTGAATTTATAATTAAATGATAATAATTCAAATATAGGACATATGACCACATATGATTGGAGAACTTGACTAAATGAATCTTAAAAACTTGACCTAAATATTTTCTTAATACAAATATATTTAAAAAAAAACTAATAATTAATATTTTAACGAGTCTTACGCGGATAAAAAGTTTTTATACACAGGAGCTTTCAATAACACTCCTCTCTCTTTCTGCACCTGTAACACATTGAATTCACATGGAAAGAAATTTGAATACGTGATGTGAAAAATATGTTTGTGAGATATTTGAACACTTTTTGTTTTTCCTTTTCTTTTCTTTTCTTTTTTGTGATTTGGGGGTGTGGAGAGCAAGCAAAGACAATAAAGCATATGCATTAAACACAAGAATATATACTACTACAATTGATCTTAACAAATGCAAATATCCTAAAATGGTTGTCTAGAATCATATATTCAACTAACAATCCAAAGAAACACACAAAGTGCTGAAAATGATGAGATTACAAAAACAAATCCCAAATATTAAAATTGAAAAACTTATTATTGAAAAATATTAAAAATGAGTACTAAAACAATAGAAGATAAATACTAGTATGTCAAAGGTTTAGTAGGAGGTTATCCAAATGACCATCCATATATGATGCAGTTCATCAATAGTAAAGTGTGTGCATGTATGTGTAAATATTTGCATGTGTGATTGAATAACAAATAATAATCAATTTCTATTTGTTTTGTTAGCCCATTTATTGTTGTAAAAATTGTGTTGAGGTCCCGAGTAAGGGAATTTATATCAAAGAGGTCCTGAAAAAGAAAACAATTACTGTTAGGTCTCGTAAAGTTGTCAATGGCGCTACAGGGGTTGTTAATGACAACCCTATTGCAACACATGAGGTTGTTAACTAAGACCTGACAGTAATTTTTTTTTCTTTCTCGGGATCTTTTTGACGTATATTCCTTTACTTGAAACTTCTACGCAATTTTCCCTTTATTGTTTATTGAGCCTTTGCCTCATTGAACTTTTCTAGAGCTACTGATTCTATCAATAGCTATCGCTGGAAGAAGATTAAAGTATAAATTTACTCAAATTTTGTTATCAAACAATTTTTATTCACATATTATAATAACTATTTCATTATATTGTTGTAGTGCCCATTTCAATGAAATGGTAATGATTGTGGGTATCACATTATGAAATTCATTAAGGATGTAATTACTTATAATCAATATTTTGTTCCATTAAATGTAAGTAATTCTAGTTTCAAATATGTGTTTTAAATTTAATTGAGTAGTGTTTGATAATTAATTTGTATTGATTTTAATTCATCGTGTGCATCATTTTTTATAAGTAGTATTTAGAAGATCAACATGCTGACACTTTAAATGACAATCAAGTTAATGAAATAATTTAAGAATGGTGTGAATATTTATTAATGCAATCAAATATTATTGCATAAGCAGATGTTGTTTCTTGCATATTGTTGTGTTGTATATTTAACTAAAATTAGCTACTTTCCATTCACAACTGTTATAACTATATTTAGTAACAATTTTGTTGATAAGTTATTTGCTTGTATCATATTGGAGTTATATTTGATTGTGGCTTGCTTTTCTATATTTTGTTGTACATGTAAAAATAAAATTTTGTGTTCAAAGTGTTGATAACTGTTTTTATAGGTTTTGAAGGAAAAGTACAAAAAAATTATATTTTAAAAAATTCATTTAGTTCTTGTAGCGCTTCTTGGAGGAAGTGCTATAGAAAGTGTAATTCGCCACATTATATGAAAAAGGAAGTGTCACATAATTACAGTAGTTTTTTTAGTAGTGACTTAAAATATGAAAAAGAAAGAGTTATTAAAATTACATTATGGGTTAAATTGCATAAAAAATTACTTTGGGGCGTTAAATACAACTAAAAAATATTTTAAGGTACTGGATGCACCATAATAGAAGTTGATCTCAAGTTCTAGAAGTTGTGTGAGTTGTTGAACAAGGCTCATAATGACATGATGGAGTTCTAGCAGGCTTAGTCTCAGGCTATGATCAGTGTTCTTCAGACCATCAATGACAAGCTTGATACTTTACTCACTCATCCTCCATCCTCTGAGCCTATGCCGTTTCACACTCCTCACCCTCATACCTTTGATCCTTCACCTCCTATCATTGTCCCTTCACCTCCACCACATGACCCATCTACCTCACATGATCACATTCTTTTCTCAATTACTGAACTAGGATCCACTTCTCAAGTTCATGTTACCTATACTCCTCTTACCACCACTGTACCTACCCAAGCTATTTCTCCTACTCACTCTCAGTCATCTGTTCATACTGAGAGTGTGCATTTTAATCCTGTAACTCCTAAATCCACCCCTCTGCATGTTCTTGATCCCACAGACCCACTACATGTCCCGCCCCTTGTCCTTCCTCATCCCCCTTCTAATTCTCATGAACCAACCTTTACACAAGAGGCTGGTGACACTGTTGATAATGCCTCATCACTTCCCACCACACCTTTACTTCCTATCCAGTCTCACCTTGCTATTCATGCTACCCCTCTTCGCACTAAACCTACTTCTCCTTTTGATTCACCCCTTTCTGATGTTGACAAAAAGGGGGAGAAGTCTCCAAGCTCTGAGCACTAGGATGATGCACTTAGAGTGATCATTTTCTTTTTGATGACTTGGTCTAGTTTGTTTTATGGTATCATACTCATGTACATTTTGTTCTAACTTATGCTGATCATGATAATGTTCATACATCTCATTCACTTGTTTATGGGCTGCGTTGATATTAATTCCCAACTGCGGTCCCTTACTGAAATTCCCCCAATAGGAATATCATACTCTGTAGAGACATTAAATGAATCTCTTAAAAAAAAATATTAAATGAAGGGAAATGACAGAAAAATTTGTTTAAAATAGGGAAAAGATATATTAGTACTTCTAATTCGACATATCCCGATGTGGCATATAATAGAAATATGAGATTTCCATATCTATCCAGATATTTCAAATTGACCAAGACATTCTTGGTTATTCTCTTTCATGTTCAACCTCAATCCCCTTCTTACTTTCTCTCTCCCACAACTTCAATATGTTAATTAATAACATGATAATTAAAATTAATGGATTTCATCATTCTTTTTCATAACTTATTATGTATGTATAATTTTCCATAAAAGTTTCAAGGACCAATAGATATATTAACAACGTGATAATTTAAATTAACGACTTTATAATTCTTTTTTACTACTTATTATTCATGTATAATTTTCATATCACAAGTGTCAGATGTCAATAACAACATCTATATATTACTTCATCATCATTTTTTATAACTTCATATCCCTAAAAATTAATAATCTTATAGGTATAATTTTTAGGTCATAAGTTTTAGGGATAAACAACAACATTAATATATATAATAACAACATGAGAATATACATTAACGACTTAAGTATCATATTATGCTATTTCAAATTATAATAAGGGTATATCGGTCAATTTGTAATGTTTGGAGAGTTTTAAAAATCTCATATTCCTCCCATATGTCAAAAAATGGATTTATCAAAGTGAAAGCATTGATTTGTATTTTCCCTATTTTAAATGAATTTTGCTGTCATTTTCCCTTAAATGAATGTAATGGAACAATAAAATTTAAAATATAAAAGATAATTAAAAAATGAAAAAATATTATAAATTAAAGAAAAGATTAAGAATTGATACATAAAATTATAAAAAATAATTTGCTTAAAAATTGATATATAAAATTATAAATAAAATAATTGGTTTTAATTCTTATGGTATGCTAATTTTTTTCGAACTCATTATCTATTATCACATCAAGTCTGGAAGCGAAAATAAATATCTTAGGTGTTTGAAGTTTTGACTCACCTTATATAGTATATGACGTACTTGAACAAATTTTTAGGGTGTTGAAGGCACATTTACTCTTTACTGTGTGTTAGAATTTAATATAAATTTAATAGTTATATATTGTACTTTGTATAATAATTTTTTTCCCGATTGAAATACACCAAATAAATAAACTACACTACAAAATGACACCAGAACGGACATCATCAATAATTGGAGTAGAGTTGAAAAACACTGCCCCATCAGCGATTAATAGAGCTCCCTTTGCTATTCGATTAATTAGAAGCACCATTAATCTTCCGTCTACACTAGCATAATATTGCATCCTAGCAGCCCTTGAATATAATTGCATCCTAGGAACCCTTGAAATGATGAGAATTGGATCTCATAACTATAAAAGAAGTTTATGCAACATATATTTTAATTTGAATGGAGCTCTAAATAAGATTTTAAAATAGAATGGAGATCTCTATAATTTAATTGAATATAATGATGTATTTTACTCAAAAATAAAATTGATTTTTGATTTGGTTAACAGTATAATCTCTCTCGAGGTGTAAAGCATACAAAGTTTTCATAGCTACCAACAAATACACTTAAAATTGATTTGGATTGATGAGTACAGAATTAATTATCACCTTTTTTTTTTGTCAAAATTATCACCTTATAATTTTGTTAAAGAACTTTTTCCTCTTCATTTTTAACAGTCCTAATAGCAAAATCCCCAAATAAGAAAAAAAATACAAATACTGTAAATTTAAAAAATATATTTACCTAAAATAATAAAATTAAAAAGAAACTTTTAATAATAGTAATATGGATATATGTGTGTGTTTCTATGAATTGATTTTCCCAACCATTGAATCAACTTCCAATTTGAATGGTTGGGCATAAAATTTTACAACACATTATAATATTAAATAATAAATATATGCAAATAAATTTAAATTATTAAAATTTAACCTCAAAAATTTTAAAAGTGTTAAAGTCTTAAAGATAATAAGAAAACTATAAAATATTTTAATAAAGGGTTTAGGTGCAAATTTGTCAAAGAACTATTTCGCTAGGAGCGTCCAACACAATTAACTATTTTGAGGTGCAAAAATAGTAATCATGAATTTTTTTTGGGGTGAAATGGCAAGATCATTAACTATACTTAACGCAGTTAAGTGTGAGTCTCACTGCTTATTATTTTAATATATTTTTAAAAAGTTAAGGTGTAAATTTAGCAACAAACTATTTTTTTGGGCACCAAAGAGAATTATTTTTTTGTAAGAGCATTTAGGCAAATATAAGCATTTATATAAGAGTATTTATATTAACGTCTTACTTTATTCTTTTTATAAGATCATTTATAAAATAAATATACGTATTTACATTATAACTAAAGAGATTTAAAAGAATCTAGGAAGTTAAAAAATTTTAGATATTCACATATTTGTCTTTTTATTGACAAAACTTGATTTTATTTTGACCAGAATGGTGCAACAATTTTTTTTACAAGAAAAATATGTTAACAAAAAAATTATTTAAATGCCTTTAGAACAAATATAGATATTCAGGATTTAAAAGACTTAAAAATATTTACAAAATAAATATATATATTCAGGGATGTAAACGAAATATATATATACACAAAAAATATAGATATTTAAAGATTTAGAAGACAAAGACACACACACACACACAAAACAAATAAAGGGATTTAAAAGAATTAAGGGATTTACATAATTTTGGTCTTTAATATATTTGTCTTGTAAAAAAAATTTATTTGACCCTTTTGGTCAAAATAATATCAAGTTTTTTCAATTAAAAGATAAATATGGGAATTTACAAGACAAATATGTGAATGTTCAAAAAATTTTAACTTCCTTAATTTTTTTAAATCCATTTAGTTATAATATAAACGCTCATATTTATCTTGTAAATAATTTTATGAAAATAATAAAGCAAGATGTTTATATAAATGCTCTTATATAAATACTCAAATTTGTCAAATGCTCTTAAGAAAAATAATTGTCTTTGGTGCTCCAAAAAAATAGTTTATTGTTAAATTTGCACCTGAACTTTTTAAAAATATATTAAAATAATAGGCAGTAGGACTCACACTTAATTGCCATTAAGTATAGTTAACGGTCTTGCCATTTTTTTCTCAAGAAAAATTCATGATTGTTATTTTTGTACCATAAAATAGTTAATTGTATTGGACGCCCCTAGCGAAATAGTTTTTTTACCAAATCTGCACTTAAACTATTTAATAAAAATATACATAATAAAATACTTAGATTTATAATTTTAATAGTCTAAATTTATTTTTGAATTTGAATAAAAATTATAGTTTTTGTTATTTAAGATTACAATATGTTGTTAAATCCAAGTCATTAGAAATTTATCTAAGAGAAATTCAATGGAAGGAAAATGAAAGGAGGTAATACAACTCCCTCCCCATGTCGTACACCCTTTAAAGTTCTTAATAGTAAAGTTTCTCATAAAATCTGGACATAGAAAAGAGAGAATATTGAGTGATTAAGGCAACAAAAGAGGGTAATGCCATGTGTAGTTTTACTTTCTTCACAAACTTAATCCTACCAAAATTGTACTGACCCAAATATAAAATAAAAATGGTTATGTATAATTTTGTCTCTATTATAAATAAAAAATTAAATTAAACAAGAAAAAGATTATCTAGTTTTTGGTACTCATATTTTATTGGGAGAAAGACACAAAAATACAACTAAAATAGGTAAAAGACAAATAAATTTTGCAGCTGTTAATTAAAATACTCAAAGTGTTAATATATCTACATTCACATTTTCTTTAATTAATAAAATTGATTTTTTGGCCTTTTTTTTTTCCAAAAATATTTTTTCTTCTAAATTTTCTCTTAAAAAATCATGAAAAATATGTTCTATTTTTATTGAAAATATTTTTTAAGAAATTTTTAGGTTGTTATTTTGGAGTAGAATAGAGAATAAAAGATAAAACGATGTTAAAAATTTAAAATACAAAGCTTCAAGTATTATTTTAAAAAAGAGATTCACTACTACAAAAACAAGTTAAAGTGGCGCATCAATTAGGGCACTTCTTATAAAAAGCGTCACAGCATTAGGTTGGTTTTTTTTTTTTTTTGGGTTAAAAAATAAGTAAATGTGGCCTCCTTAAGAGAAGTGTCAGAGCTATGTAAAAGTCTCACGAGCACTTATAAAAAAAAGTCACAGGTGAGTGGAAATGAAGCAAATGTGGCGCTTTAATGAAAAAGCATCACAGGAAACAATTTTTTCT
>JBAGKO010224692.1:0-12303 GCA_037177275.1 Acacia concinna
TTTCCAGATGTTGTGCTTATAGTTTCATCTCACTCTTGTTAAACTTTCTACATACATTGTAAGTTTTTAAATTTTAATCTTATTCTCATTTTTATATGCTGGAAAATAACTGACATAAATTAAATATTTATATTATATTTGATATTTGAGTTGCATTTCATAAAGATTGAATTTGTTTCATACTCATTTTTGCTCTATAAATACGGTTCTCAAATCTACTTGAAGAAGAAAAAGAAATAAAAAGTGTATTAGAAGCTCATATTTCGCAACTTCTCCTTCTCTTAAATTAGATTTAAATTTGAAAGCACAAAAAAAACAATGAATAAAAAAAATTAATTACAAATATAAAAACAATTATTGCCTCTTGTGGCGCTCACCCAAGAGTCAATCAAAAAAAAAATTTGATTGAGTCCTGTAGAGTTGAGGCAATCAATTTTGATTGCCTCAATTTTTTTTAAAAAAAAAACTTCCTGTGGCGCTCACCCAGACAATCTTTAGAGTGCCACAAGAATTTTTTAATGGCTCCAATATTTATGGCGCTAAAAAAGCGCAACAAATTTACTAAAAAGATCGCCACATGAATGAAATTTTGTAGTAGTGTTATCTTACAAAATCGTGTTACATTTGCACTTAAACTCATACTAGTCATAAATTTGATGAGACTCACGAGTTCACCTATCAAGTTTATCAATTTTACATTTTCACTTTACAAAATTGTATTAACTTGTAATTGAACTCATGTTATTTTTGTTCAATTTAATCATGTTCAATAACTTTATATATGAATTTCACATAAATTTCTTTTTTTTTACATGATAAATTATAAATTTTAATGATTTAATTTCAATTATTCATATTTAAATTAAATTATTGCCTACATTGTATACTTTTAACACATATTTATTAATAAAAGTAAACTCTTACGAGTTTACGATCTGAGTTTATATGTTCATTAAGAATTTACTTAAACTTGTGAGTTTGATAACTTTGCCTAGCATTCTATATATTTTCTTGGCTTTCAAAGAATCAAATAAATTAAAAGATCAATTAAATCTACAAACAAGGGCAAACATATATATGTTGTCCTGATTCTAAGGCAAAAAAAAAAAAAAAAGAATGGCAGTACAACATTAATCCTTCACAACAACAAAACCCTTCAAATCATCAATAATATGCATTCTTGCAAAACAATACCTAACCTTTAATTAGATTGAATTTTTTTATTAGATTTATATATAGTGAGATTTGCTAACACTTTAATTGCAAGATTGTTGTAATTTTTGAGAATATTGTATTGTTTGAAAATTGGAATTGAATAATACACACACACACATAAACGTTTTACGCTTTTTATTACATTATATTGATTGCAAATAGAATCCCTATGGCTGTCGAATTTATGTTGCTTGTTGCATTAGCTTGTATATGTTCAAAAGGGGTGTCAGGGTAAGAAAAACATATATACAATAATACAATGTCCAATTAATTTTTAGACCAATTAAAGTAATGACCAGTTTAATTAGAAAGTATCAGACTTTTTAAACTGGTGTTATTTATACATATTCCAAATCCAGTTTAGAAGACCATTTCTAAACCCCCCCACCCTAACACAGTACCCTTTTTTAGAAAAATTTCATTGGATTTCAAAGGGAAAAATATTTAAAATGTATCATTAATAGAATTACTTTTAAAATGTGCTATTAATAGAATTCAGGTCTCCGTACAATGTATAGTATTGAAAAGTAAACCACCGCAGTACAACATTAATTCTTCATAACAACAAAACCCTAATTCACATCATCAACATGAGCTAGACCACTTTATTATAGCAAACATTTTTCCACTAGTTTGACTTTCATGTATTCAATATGCAATGCCTTTGATGCTTGATAATCTCTCTAAGAATTCATTGAAGTCGTCTCCTGTGGTCAACATGTTAATTCTAACATATTTTGGATCAGATCCAAAGCGATTCCCAGTTCTAGCAACCACTCTCAATTTCTTTTCCAGATAACTCCCACAGTCTTCTTCGTCTTTACTCATCAACCACGCAAAAGCTATATATATAACCAGAAAAGCCAAACATCACATTAGAGTTATATATGATCAACGAATGTACACTATACATAACAAATTGAACAATTGAAGGACGTAAAAACAAAAGTAGAGTACACTTACCTGGATATGTTTCAAATGATTCATTGCTGAAGTTACAATAGGCACTTTGATACTTGGGTAACAAGAAACCATCGATTTGTTTGACCACTTCCCTCAGTTTCTCCCATCTCTCTTTCAAAAGGCGTCTGTTGAACTCAAAGAACAACTCAGATTCCTTACTACTATCCGAACCGTCAAATCTGAAACTCTGATAGCTATCACACACAACTCCCATCAATTTAGCAGCTCGAGCCTGCGATTCTTTCGACACTCCAATGGAGTTCAACACTATAAATGCTGTCATCTTCTTCGCTATATCTATATCTTTCACAATTGCCCACCTTCATAATTAAAAAACCCAATATCAAAGCATAAATTTAGGATCAAAGTAAACTTCTCTGTCTCGGACTGGAGGTAGCATTTAAAGACATATAGTTGAAGTACGTACCCGATGCGAGAACCAGAGTGACCAGTGCATTTGGAGAGAGTGAAGAGCATAAGATCATGATTGGCTTTATGAGTAATGGGAGTGTAGTGAGGCCAGTAATAAGCAAGGTCATGAATCAGTTTGCCTTCACCTCCACACTTGCCACTGTTCACCACAGGTCTTCTGATACTTCCATCTGGGTTATTCGGTGACGTCACTATCTCTATGTATGCTTGTTTCTTATCATATTCCTTTGCGTCCCCACTCCATTTGTATAGGCTTGACTTCACTAGATCTGTCTCGTCTGGGTACCCCTGCACATAGTTGAGGCCAATAATAAAATGCATGTTGCAAGGGATATAAGAAGCTAAAGCTGTTTATTAGTGTTCATTAATATTCCCTCCTATCCTAAACGTAAGAACCAATAGAGGGGTTTATTTTGGTTTAGAATGTACCACCTCAATTCATTTTATTTCTTAAATTTATAATTTTCCCCCTAAATTTTATCAATTGATGGCAATTGGAACTAGCGATTGGAAAATACGGACCATCAATTAATTTCAAGAGTTTAATTTCTGGAGAAATCAATTGATAGTACGTTTGGGCGGCTTGTTTGACTTTTAAAACTGAGAAACTCCTAATCAATAAGTCTAATTATAAATAGCCGATATCGTGGTCGAGATGGGCAGAGCTTGAATATGGCAATAATAGGAAAAATAAAACGTTTAGGTAACTGCTTAAAGAAACCCATGTGTTACTTGATAGATTCTTTAGAAACATTTAATCTATCAGGGCCTATATCTAACAAGAACCCAGAAATTTGAACTTTGGTCAAAAGAAAAAGGCAATTTGAACACAAAAACCAAACTTCAGATAACAACGGAATGATACTTGGTGCCGCGTGTCAATCTCCGTTTCAAAAAATGACATTCGGTGCCACATGAACCAAGTATTTTTTTTTTTAAATGAAAATAAATCTAGTTCAGTTAATATAAAACTAAATCCAATCCACAATATAGAAACTTTTAGAAGAATAACCTAGTTCAAAATATAAGTTATTTATAATATAATTAATGCATGTGTTCAAATTTTTCCTATAATTGATGTTTATTTCTAATGTTGTTCACTCATTAAATTTCTAAACATATTTTCTAATATCTAATAAGGGTAAACGGTCACCTCTTGTTTGTCATGAATTAATTAAGGTGTCCTATATTATAGATTAGATGAAGTATATCAGTTTATAAGTAATGCAAAATTAGTTTGGAGGAAAATGATAAATATGAATATTTAATAGGATTAAAATGTAAATTTAGCAAATAACTACTTTCTCCGATCTAAATTATAAAGGCCTTTTAGATAATTCTAGGAAAATTCTAAGAAAAATAATTACCTTACTTTAAAATATTAAAACTTATAGTTTTTCTTTAAATTATGTTGTTTGACTTATAAACTAATATATAACATAACAAAACACAATATATAATATAATTAAATAATGTAATTAGCTTTTTTAGGATTTTTCTAGAATTATCTAAAAGGTCCTTATAATTAAGACCGGGAGTATTTCAATATGGGTGTTCAACATAACTAACTCCTTTGGATACAAAAATAGCAATCATTAATTTATTTGGAGCAATAATAGCAATGCTGTAAATACACTTAACGGCCGTTAACTGTAGATCTCACTGCTTATTATTTGAATATATTTTCAAAAGGTTAAGCTGTAAATTTGGCAATGAACTATTTTTCTGATATATTTAATTTACACATTAACCTTTTAAAAATATATTAAACTAATAGATAGTAGGACCCACAGTTAACTGTCATGTATTTAACGGCATTAATATTATTGTTAAAAAAATCATAATTGTTATTTTTGTACCGCAAAATAGTTAATTAGGCTGGACGCCAATAGCAAAATAGTTCTTTATCAAATTTACACCTTAACCCTATTTAATATAACTTATTTTATTTTCTTAAACTTTATAAAAAAATAAATTCACTCTTATAGTTAGGACCAAATGGATAATACATTTTAATACGATTATGAATTTCATATTAGAAATTATGAATATATAATTGATAACATACAGTTTATAATAATATGTTCATTTTATTATACGCCCACATTTTTTAAAATAAATTATTAGTCTTTAATTAGTCATTGGGTGGGTTATTTATGATGTTCTTTTTTTTTTTTCCAAATACTAGCCCTAAACTTAAAGTGGTAGTACCTATTGACTTGACGAACTTTTTTCAATCCTATTTATAAGTCAAATTATTAGATGTTTATATGGATGTGTGAATTTTTAGTGTTATTTATAAAGTATATCATTAAATATTTTATATAAATATCTATACAACTTTATTCTTTATTTATTTTGTATAGAATTTGTTCCCATAAGGTTAGTGTTTTAAGTAAGAATGGAGTTACAAAGTTGTTAATTTTTAAGATAAATTAATGAATTTTTTAAATTTCGGAGAAACATGTAAAAAATAGTTTAAAATAACAACAAAGCAATATATTTTAAGGAGAATTCTAGAAAAATACCTCCTCAAATTCCAAAACCCTAAAAGGGATGTTAACATTTCAAAAAGACACTAAAGTATCATGGACCAAATTGGAGTTTTGAAATTCGCTGACATGAACAGTAGTAATTTTTGTAAAATGAGTAATGGTTTTCGCAAGAAGAGTAATAATTTTCGCAAGAAGAGTAATGGATTTCGCTAGTCCGTGTTGGTTTGTGTTAATCACTCTCTCCCCCTCAACAATGTATTTTCACCATTTAAGTAATCGTTTTCGCAAGAAAAGTAATGGCTTTCACTAGTTCGGGCTGATTACTTTCTCTCCCCCCTCCTCTGACGGTACTGTTCATCTGACACTGACACTAACACTGTTCATTTGACAGAGGAGAGAGAGAAATGTATCCGTGACGTGAACAGTGTCAGATTTTCACCATTTGAATAATGATTTTCACCAGAAGAGTAATGATTTTCGCTACTTCATGTTAGTCACTGTTCATGTCAGCAAAATTTCAAAACCTTAATTTGGTCTATGGTACTTTAATATTTTTTTGAAATGTTAACATCTCTTTTGGAGTTTTAGAATTTAGGCAGGTATTTTTCTAAAATTCTTCTTATATTTAAGCGCTTTAAAGATTTTTTATTTTAAATTTTTTTCGCTTGGTTACACTTGCAGCTCGAGTTACCAAGAAAAAGCTGCACAAAAACACCTGTAAGATGATTTTCATGGCAAAAAAAAACACCTGTAAGATGATGGGACGGGGTTGGATTTTCTTATTATTATGATTTTTTTTTTTTTTTGCCATCGGATTTTCTCAATCAAGAGAGAGAAGCATACCGAATTAAACATGAATAGAATAGAAGAATTGGTTTTTGACCTCCTTCTTGATTCTTTGAGCGATTCTTTCATGAATCATTGTACGACCAAGGTCTTTTGGGGAACACTTGAAAATATCTTCTGACACAATTCTTTTTCATATAATTTTTTATAAAATTTAAAATGAGTTAAAATAAGCTTAACCAAACAATAAAATAAATTTAGGTGGTAAGTGACCTGCTGTGAACCAGCCTATTTTAGAATAAATGGTTGACCTGAGGTTATTCTTTTAATTAAAAAAATTGCTAAATAAGGCATTAAATACAAGAATTTAAGAAGAAAAATGTTTGTCAAGATGAAAGAAAAGGAACAAGAGAAGAGAAGGAAAATAAAAAAAATTGAAAAAAAATATATCAATAATATAGAAAATATACTATTTTGTAAGTATTTGTTATGACATTCATATTTTAAAATTGGTTTTATATTTGATTATATATAAATATATTATTATAACATATATTATATATAAATTGTTAATAGGTACTTTTATACATTTTATTTTAAATATGTCTTTTAATTAATAACTATTTGATCGAGTTGACCCACTAACCCTTAAACTACACTGTCTCTATTAGATAGAGGATAATTTATTTCTTGTACCTCGGCAGAAAAAAATAATAATAACAATATGCAGGTTGTGTATTAAGCATAGTTTTAAAAATCGAACCAGTTTGGCTGATTCTACCCAAAAAATTGTGAGTCAAACAGAAAACCAGTCCAGATCAACTGGTTCATTTATTCAAAACTGCATAACTTCAAAAATTCATAATTAAATTTATACATCTCCAAAAAATTATAAATTAGGACTCTATAAAAAGCTTGAGATGTCTACTTTCTATTGCAAAAAGAACCACTTTAAAATATTATCATTTGATTATAAAAAATTCTCAAATACTAAAACTATTTGAAAAAGTCTATAAATATAATTATTTTTAGTATTTTTATGACTCAAACGTTCAATTTTCGCCTCTTAATACTTTATTTTGACATCGTTCAAATTTACTTCCTTATCGATTTTATTTCAAGTTAGTTCTGATTTTACTCTAGCCTAACTCACTCACCCTTAATCTACTTTCAGGAAGGAGCTTCTCTCCTTTACATTCTCATCTCTTTCCCCTCTTTTACCACCTTGATCACCATTGGATTAAGATCCAATGGTTCATATTTAATGTTTCATAAAAATATTATTATAATTTTATATAAGAAACACAAAAATAAATTTTTTTTATATACAAAAGTATAAAAATCAATTTTAACTTATTATAATTTAATCTAAACAATTTACAACTGTAGT
This sequence comes from Acacia concinna, assembly GCA_037177275.1. NCBI lineage: Eukaryota > Viridiplantae > Streptophyta > Magnoliopsida > Fabales > Fabaceae > Acacia > Acacia concinna. Next base: position 7,282 of record JBAGKO010224692.1, read on the forward strand.
TAAAAGGGTGAAAAAATCTATTATATAATAATAATATATAAATTTATTTATAAAAAAATATTTATATATTTTAAAAATTTATTTTTGTGTTTCTTATATAAAATTATAATAATATTTTTATAAAAAAATTAAATATAAATTATTGGATCGATTATATAAAAATGGTAAAAGAAAAAAAAAAGGAATGAAAGAGTAGAGGAGAGAAGCCCTTAACTAGCGGATATGAGATGGTATTAACTATTAAGAATCATAGGCTACCACGTAACGGATTTTCTGGGGGGAAATAACGTAACGGATTTTCTGGGGGGGAAATAACGTAACGGATTAAGTGATTACCGTCCCCGGGTTCACCGGTTGCACGTTAACCTTGATTAGAGAGAGAGAGAGAGAGCTGACCGAATAATATGGAGCAGCGGCAACGACGTTTACAGGCCCATCGGAAGAAGAAGAAGAGAGAGCAAAGAGAGCCGCCTGAAAGAGCTGCGTGGAGCCATTTCCGACCACGATGTGGCTATCGTTGGTGTCAGCGTTACCACCCAAAGCATGAAGCCTTTGAATGGCGTCTCTGAGCTCCGGCATCATAAACCAACACACACTCTTCAAATCACTCGCATAACTCAGAAACTCGCAACCGTTAATCTCCACCGTAGACTCCTCCCTCATCTTTCTCCAGTACGACTCCAACAGTACAGTATCTCCCCTGCAATTGATACAGTATCATCAAATCAAACCAGAAACTATTCTTTTGTGTTGTGTGTGTGTGTGTGTTTGATTTTTTTTTATTCCCTACCGGTCGAGATTAACGATGGAGGAGTATGGAAGAGAAGGATCGGAATCGGAGGAGGGAAAGCCATTGTTGTTAGTGTGGTGGGGGTCATCATGAGGAGGAACTGCAGGAAGATTATTTGCCACCATTATTGGACTGTTTTAGGTAATGTAGATGCTCAACTGAGATTTGGAGGAATCGAATCGGAGGAGGTAAAGGGTATTATATTTCTCTCTCTGTATTTTGATTTCGTTTCCTTGAATTACCGTTAGGCCCGTCTGACCCACTTGGTTTGGAAGGTGAGAAAGCAATTCTAAATTCTAATGCAATGTGTGACTTTTTTTAAAAAATAAATAAATAAATTATTTAATCATATTAAATTTATGTTTTATTAAATTATATATCAGTTTATAAATTTTAAAAATTAATTTTAAAAAATAAATATAAATAATTTAATTAGTTTAATGTCTTCAAAATCTTTTTAAAAGATCAATTGAATCTTATAAATAGATCCGGGTAATATTTTCAAAATAAATGAATAAATTTATTGCATCTTGGCTTTTTTTCGTTTGAATGCATCTTGGTTCTTATTATAACTTTATAAAACTTAATTAAATTTACTTAATTATATCATATATTATATAATTGTTTCAAAATACTTATATACTAATCATTAGATTATAATTTGAAGAAAAATGATAACATAAATATTTAAAATAATTTATTTAGCTTTTCTAATTTTCTCAAATTAGTCAAATTATTTTTTTATAGTAAGAATATGAGGTGTTATCCTCTGTCAAATACTCTCTCTGGTCTTAATTATAAGGGTCATTGACTTTTTTAGAGAATCTTAAAAAAATTCTATGAAAACTAATTACATTATTTAATTATATCACATATTGTGTTTTATTACATTATATATTAGTTTATAAGTCAAACAACATAATTTAATGAAAAATGACAAATTTTAATGTCATAAAATAATGTAATTAGCTTTGTTATGATTTTCTTAAGATTCTCTAAAAAAAATCAATAGGCCTTATAATTAAGACCGGAGGGAGTATACTTTTTGCAAATACACGGATGTATACTTTATATTGACATGATAAATTGGCCCCAAAAAAATCATATTTACACAATTTAATAAATTTAACCGAGCACGTTTAACATTTTAAATTTACATTGAGCTCCAAATTATATATTCCTTAAAATGATAAAGTGTACAAGATTTTAAATTTACATTAAGTTTTAAATCATTCCTTAAAATTAGAAAGTGTATTCGAGTCAAGTGCTAATTTTAAAAGTGTTAATTTCGTTAACAGATAATGTCGAGTCAACTAATTACTATGCAGTTAAATCAAGCAATTAAATTTAAATGGTATTCTTATCTGTCTAATGTCAAAGGCTTTTAATTTTCTTTGTTGTCGTGAGTGCTTTCTAAAATAAAACAAATAGATAAAAGATGGAAGCATATGAAAAACGTGAGTTGGAATAGAGATAAAAGTGTGCAGGCCACACAAAAAAAAAATAATAATAAAGGGAAAGAAAGAAATAGAGATAAAAAAAGTGTACCATAAATCTGGCAAAAAAAAGTGTACTACAAAAATAAAGGAAATAAAAAACATATTTTGCTTGTTAAGTTTGTACAAAGTTCTATTTTTGGTTCCTGAGTTTTTAAAGTTATGTTTTTCATACATTTGAAAATGTTATCTGAACACTTAAAATTTTAATATTTTTTTTATAACCACGTAGGATTAAAGAACTAGAAAAGCATTTTATAAAGTTAAGTTACTAAAACAAAATCTTGTGTAAAATTCAAAAGACTAAATGTATATTTTCCTTCTCCTTCAACCAAATAAAATGACAATTTTATTCAAACATAAATAATAATGCATTACCAGCTTTAGTATTTTCAGACAAAATTTCTTAACATTCTTTTGAATTTTATATATATATATATTAGGTCAACGTTACTTTCCTTACGCTATACACTGATGGATTCAGTGACTCAGTAATGAAGGAAATAATGATGGGGCAGAGAGCAGTCTGAGTAGCTTTGTTTCTTTTACGTTAATGCCTCCTGATGAGAAGGCTGTTGCTCTGTAGAGTAGGCACGTGACGATACGAGAAAGAAGAAATGTATACGGCAATTTTGCAGAGAGGGTTGTTACGGTGTATCCGGAAACTGCCATATTATATTACTATTAGAGTTATTACTTATTGAGAAAATTTCAGAAAAAGATCAAGAAAATAGATAAATAATAGATCAGAGGTATGAAATATGGAAATTTTAGATTATGCCTTTTGTACTTTTTTTATGAAATTACAAAAATATCACTGAATTTTAACAACTCGAGTCTTTTAATTCATAGTAATAGTATCTCAATTTATAACACTCATACAACAACTCACAGCGTAAATACATAGTATGTTTGGTATTGTTAATTGAGATACTCTTGTTATGAATTAAGAGTATAGTGTTGTTAAAATTCAGTGGCATTTCCGTAATTTCACAAACAAAATATATGGAAGACCTGATATGAGATTTCCATATTTTACAGCTCTAATCCGTCCTTTACCTGTTTTCCTGACTTATTTATTTTTTGGATTTTCCCTTACTTATTAGGCCCTTCATTTGTTTTTTTCTTAAGAAAAAATTATATTGTTTCTCATACTGAACACTGAACCAGTAAACGTCACACCTTATTGGCATTATTGGCGTCTTGTGATCTCCAACTAAGGAGTAAAGTATATCCTTGTATGCTACCTCCAGTTTTAATTATAAGAGTTAGTTAAATTTTTTTAGAAAATTTTAAAAAAAGTTAATTATATAATTTTAAAATATTAAAATTTATCATTTTTTTAAAATTTTTTGTTTGATTTATGAACTAATATATAATATAATAAAACATAACATATGATATAATTAATTAACATATTTTACTTCCTTAACTTCTCCAAAAAAAAAAAAGTCAACATACCTTTATAATTAGGATCAGAGGAAGTATATCATATATGTACTGTAAATGTCTTAAAAGAGAGGGTTAAAGTGCATGTTTGTTTCAATGAGAAAGAATTTTGTCTATAAAGTTTTTTGAAAACAATTTTATCCTAATCATTATCCCAATTAATTCTGACTTTAAGTTGATCAAATATATTAAGCTAAAAGTTTATACTCCATCCAGTTCTAATTATAAGGGTCCGTTGATTTTTTTTGGAGAATCCTGTGAAAATCCTAAGAAAGTTAATTACAGTACTTTAAAAACATTAAAATTTGTCGTTTTTCTTCAAATTATATTATTTGACTTATAAACTAATATATAACGTAACAAAACACAATATATTATATGATTAAGTAATGTAATTAGTTTTCTTAGTTTTTTTTAGAATCCTCCAAAAAAGACAACGAACCTTTATAATTAGGATCAGAGGGAGTTTATAATCCATGTCATTTTTGTTAAGTTGCAAATTTAAATTGCTTCGGAAGTTTTAAATCTAATTTAAAAAAACATTAAGTAGATGATATGTGGACTATTGGTAGAAATTTACACCTTTACAACAATAATGTAGATGATATATGGATCATCTGTTTAACATATTTAATCGACTAATAGTTTAAATTAATTGGGATAATGACTAGAGCAAAATTGCCGATAAAAAACTTACTAAGCAAAGATGCCTCTTAACCCTTTTAAATATTACTTTCTTACTTGTATCATACTACTCTGGTGCTTTTAAAAAGCGTGGGAAGCTAGCGTTATCACTACTGCATATAAGTATTTTAACGTCTGTTTTAAAATGCTTTTGGTGTCTGTTTTCAAGTGGTCGTCTATACGGGTAACGTTAAAAGTTCAACAAAACGACAACGGGTTGAAAAACGGACGTAAACTTATGCGTCTATTTTTTTTTAAAAAAAAAAAGTAGACACACTTAAGAGGCGTCTATTTTGGGAAAAACATATGCCATTTGGTGTCTGTTTCCAAGGAAAACACATGCACTCTTGTGTCTGTTTCTTAATAAAACAGACGTGAGATTAATTTTTTTTAAAATGTTTTATTTATTCGTGCAGCTCAACCATAGATTACATTTTACAGAAAGCCAGATTACACATACAAGCTAACATTTTACAGCATCTAGCAACCAAAAATACCATTCAATATAATATTCAACTAGCTAATATCTTACATAAATCCTAATGAAAATAAACAAAACTAATCATCTATATGTTGGAGAAGATTTCCTACTACAAAGTTACA
>JBAGKO010224713.1:0-12299 GCA_037177275.1 Acacia concinna
ATTTACTTAATTAATTTAAATTAATGAAGGGTGATTTGGAAGTTTACCACTTTTGTAGATTCTAGGGCTTGAGTGAGCAAAGAGGCAACACCACTGCACACAATGGCATAATCCACACCTAACCCATTGGCGAGTTCCTTCACCAATTGAGAAGAAGGCTTAATAGAATGATCTTTTGGATTTATAAAATCTGTCATTCCAAAAGCTTCTCTTTTCTCATTCTCATTTATGTCAATTCCAATTATCTTCGTTGCTCTCATCATCTTGGCTTCACTTATTGCCTGCAATTCAAGTAAACTAAATTAAACTTCTCATTAAACAATCTAAAATATACACTGAAATCTACGCCCGGTCTAAAATGTAGGGACCAAATAAATAATTTGTAGATATTAAGAAAATCCCTCATGTTAGTTATCTGATATCACTATGTGTTGATTTTCCTCATATACTGTACTATGCTTAATCATTTTCATTGAAACTACCCATCCATTTATGAAAACCCCTTTAATATGTAAAAATAAATGAGGTCAATAAGGAACAAAAATATATGTTGGATTTAGGGCTTGAGTCCTCCTTTGATGGGCCGGATCAATAGCTCCGAAATTAAATCTAAATACATTAAGAGAATAGTTTCTTAATACGAATAGTTACCTAATAAGTACAAGGTTAACTACTTTATATTAAATATATAAATTAAAGCTATCTATTGATTAGTTACTAAATTAGGATTTGCTTTAAGAGCAAGAATGGAGAAATTAGAAACTTTCTCCAATCAAGCATTAATTACTGCTTGAAGGGCAAGGAGGTCTCTATTTACGACCTCTCCACCAAGTTTTCAAATCATCACAGAACAATAGAAATCTCTTACTTTTCTTTCTCTCTCCTCTTTTGTTCTAGTGCACTACTATGCATCCGCAAGTAAGGTCCTAATGGGCTTACTTCTTGCGTGGGGAAATTGGTGAGTCTGACTCGATTAGGTATGTGACTAATTCCCTTTTTCTAAGAATGTTATATTTCTTAAATTCGTATCAGAGCCTCAAATGATCTTGAGGCTATATTTATTCTTTAAGAATAAGTGATATAATTTTTTGTTTCCGCTGTGCTATTATTACATATGAATATATATAATATTTATGCTTTATGTGTAAGCATGTGTTTTTTTTGCTATCTGTTAATATAAAGTTAGCATTTTTTTCAAGAAAAAAAATGTCTTTGAATAAGTTATTATGTGATAATATTCATATTTTATTATTCTCCCTCTAAATTCTTCTCAAGCTTTATATCTTGTTTAGTTTCTGTTTGTTTGAAACTTTTTAATATGCATGTTATTTATTTGCATGTGGATATATTTAGTCTTGAGATTAAACCTCTTCATATGTATACACATATATTGTTGCTCCTCCTCCTACTCTTCTTCTCTTTTTCTATGTCTTCTCTTTAAGGGTTTGAAAGTTAAGCTTCTTGAATCTGTGAATGATCAAAAGCAAAGAATTTAAACCCTTTATGACCAAAAGAGCTCAGAAAAACGAAAGAAAAACACATCCACATGTGGTGAAAAATTGGGTTTTCAAAATCAAATCATTTTGTTCAAAATAAGGCCATAAATGTGTAGAGCTTAGAAAGACAATTCCAACGACACTTAGAATGTGTCAAATAGAGATTGGATGAGAGAGAAACGAAGGAGAGAATGTGACAGGTTACATTACCATCACTACTGTTCACATGAGTTTTTCACCTAGAAAACAATCATATTAGTGAACACTAAAGCTGTGAAGTTGTAGTTCATTCTGCAACGATTCCAATGAGACCAAGAACGCAAAAAATGAAGCTAAAACGGGGAAGATATCACCTTCCAAAATTGACGGGTCACAAAGACCCACCAGTGCTCCAACCAGGTCAAGGCAACCCGACTGAGGCTGAGACAATGACCGCCATGTCATCAATCAACCTCTACACGTGGGACATCACATGGCGCCACGTGTCACCGTGTGCCACATCATGATGACGTGGCGCATTGGTAAACATGCCATGTCATATGCTAACAGAGAGCCCACGTCATCGAAGACATGTCACATTATGACACATGGACTAGTAAGCATCTACCACATTATTGGGGGTCAATAGTCAACGTTGACCAAATATTATTTTTTTAAAAATGACGAGTGGCGCGTGGAGCCCAAGGGGACCACATTCTAACACATGGCATACACCATCTACAAAAGGATGGCGTGTGGATTCTTTACAGCTGGCGCGTGTTGTCGTCTGAGGCCTATGTGGCAGCGCATGGCTTTCACGCGCCACTGCCAAGAGTGTGGACTTCGCAAGATTTTTCCATTTTTCAGGTTTTTTGATCTAGAAAGATTCTCAAGGCGCGTGGGAACCCAGATTGGAACACGGTTTATTTCTAAAAATCCCTAAATTCGAGAGTTTCAATTTGATATATAATTTATATATATTTGAAGCAAGTTTGAATCTGTGTGGAGTCAATCAAGTATTTATGTACACTTGAAAATTCCTGAAAAACTATTCAATTGAATTTTTGAATTTATTCTTTTATTTTTGGAATTAGTTGGTGTAAAAACACATTATATTTTTTTGTTTTTGAAATTAAATTTCCTAAAAATTCAATGTTCAATAATTTTTTTCTGTACACTTGAAAATTTCTTTACAATTTTTAAATTGAATTTTAGATTCAAATGTTTTAGTTTTTGAAATTAGTTGGTGTACAATGTTAAGAATATTCAATATTGAATGGTTATTTGTATTTGAAATTTATTCAAACAATTATTTTTGAATAAGATAAATACAATATTGACTCATATCGAATAAAACCTAAAAATTTGTGGCATCTTGAACTTATAAAAGTAAGATCTCCCATGTTATTTCAACAACAATTGGGGTTGATATAATAATTAGTTTGTCAACCTTTCTTCACAAAAAATTGTGATAAAGGATAATACAGGAAGAAATGAATGAATCATTTTATTCAGTGGGAGGTGTGCCACAAATGCATCCAAGTAAGTGGATGAAAGACATAGATTAGAAGGAGCTTAACAATGTAGCATGAAGCTACGTGTGTTTATATAACTATGCCACAAATGCATCCAAACAAGTGGATGAACGTATAGTTAAAAGGAGCTTTATTGTAGCAAGAGGCTACATGAGATGGCTAAAAAGGAGCCTATGAGAGGGAAAACCCAATCAAGAGACATCAATAAGAGACGAAACCTCATATATCTTGAATGTTTTGTAGCATTGAATTTATTATTAAATTCTTTGCATTTAGAATTGAATTGATTCTTTTATATGATGAACATTCATGCAGTTATTTATCTAAAGGTTGTTACCATTTATAATAATTACTCCATTTAAGTGGAACCTTCTGGAGCATATTCAAAAACCTTAAGGGGAAAGTGTTCAATAAAGACTACAGTTAAAAGGGTGGTAAGCTAACTAGAATGAGTAGGATGGGAGTCAACATAGTTGTCTCCTAAACATGAAACTAGTGAATGTATCATTTAATTATCCTAAATCTTGTTTGGACAAATGTGATTTATATACCATAATTGTCTAAGTGACCAAATTATGATCAAGTCAATTTGAGCTATGAAGTCAAGCTCAATAGAGATAACGATAGGGTTTAAAGCTCTTAAATCTCTTTAGAGATGTTAATTGACATCATACCCACTTGTCTTAAGCATTTAAGGATTGAAGTGCCCCGAAGGAAATGAGAAGCTTATGCTGTCATGCATAGAAAGAACAATATTGCTTATGATATTTGAGTAATATTGATAGAGTGGATATTTTTAGAAGATGAATTGAAGTTTATTCTTCCAAAGTTAAAACTAAACAAGTTTTAATATAGTGTGCTAAGTCCTGACACGTCATTTAGGCAACACTAGAGGCATATGTCAAACTAAGAAGTTGAGACAAACCTAGCCAAGTTCTTTCTAACAAACAACAAATGTATGTTGTGATAGACGTCTCTCAAACAGTGGGAGCAAGCTTCATCTCCCATTGAGTGGGAAAATACGAGAGTAAATATTACTCAAGATAAGCATATTGTGACCTTCAATAATATGATTTACCACATTAATTAAGTTTGAGAATGAAAGGCTGGAGAATACAAGATCTATGAGCCGAATGAACTTAGCTAAAGAGTGGGAGGATTTGTCCTCAAAACATAGGTTTATGAGACATAAAACCTATGAGGTAAACTTGACCTAGAAAAGGTCAATAATGTTTCCCTACAAAGATTTAAGGCCAAACTTATAATCCTTTAAGGGTTATAGATGCAACAAACCATGTAAAAACTGTGGGAGTTTCACTAAATGGCCATTGTGTTGGATGAAAAGGTGAAAAATCAAAAGATTGGAGCCTGCATGTTAACTCTGCAAGGACGTACCATCCTAATTCACTCCATACAATTTTGAAATCAACACAAACACATCTTTGCTCTTTCTTTAGTTAAAGATCAATAGGACTATGATTCTCAAATCTATTGTTGGATTAAGAGTTTCCTTTGTTGTCTATAAATTACATTCCATTTCTTGCCACATGAACACATTGACCAAGATGAATGATCAAGACTAGAAAAAGAAGTTTTTCCAAAGTAATATGTGTGAGTAGTTGTAAACTGCTTAGTGTAGTTTGCAAGATGGATAAGGAAACATTTTCTAAGATAAGGGCATATATATCCATTTGCACTAAGCAAACTATGACGTTTGTGAACCATTGAATGTGAAGGTAGAACACACAGAATTGTATTTCATTGATGTCATAGACATTTACTTGAAATACTATGCTTATCTAATCTTAGGCAAGTGTAAGGCTATTAGATAATGGTCAAGTCTTATTAATTAGTTAAACTGAAAGGATAAGACCTTATTGAACTAACAAGAGTTAAAAACACTTGTTTTAATTAGTTCAAAATGCTCTATATATAAGAAAGAGATTGCTAGGCAACTATCAATCCTTAGAACCCTTTAATTCAATGAAGTTGTTAAAATGGAGAGATATATCTCTCCCTGACATAGTTAAGTAAACCAAAGCATAAATAAAATTATCAGCCATAGTTTGGCCAATAAACTCATAGTTATTGTCTTGAGACTTAAGTAAGTGATTTTCAAATCAGTCACATCTATGCCCTACATGTTGTAGATAGGACCTTAACAGGTCCAAACATTATAAGACCATAATGGTTAACTACTTTACCCATTGTTTTTTCCATATTACGGAAGATTGGGGACAAGATACAAAAAGGGATGTCTTCATGAGATAACCTTACAATGTGATGAGGCATGTCCTCATTAGTGAAAATGATGACACATTAGTGACCTAGATAGAACTAAGAAATACAACATTCATAGAACAAATGTTTCCTAATAGGAAATAAGCATTGATCATAACAAAATCTCTCCATGAGATTGATAGTGACAACAAATAGATAAATATTCTTTAGTTCGTTGATTCGAGTGAGAGGGTTTGAGGCTATTTTCACATAGAATCCTATGAAGTCCACACAAATTAAATGCTCTCTTCATCATTCAAAAAGTGATGATGGTTACCTATAAGTGTTTTGAGAGACACTAAAAGGACTTGCTAAGTTGAATGCCAAAAGGCAATGCAAGAGGATATAATTTTTTTTTTTATGAAAACTAGCCAAGTGTTTGTTTGAAAGAATTGTATCATTACTGAAATGAAAGTTAGGAATATGTAAGTTCTCAATTATATGAAAGACAATTAAACATAAAAAACACTGAGTGGCTAAAGGGTATCACAACTTGAAAGTATTGGTAAACAAGAAGACTTGTTGCCGATTATTCATTTTAACTCTTGATGACTAATGTTGGCTATAGTGGCAAACTTAGTTTGGAGTTTACATCAAGAAGATGTAAAGTAACCATTTTTCCTTTTTGAAAATTGGATGATAAACTCTACAAGAAGCAACTTGAGAGCTTTGTAGAAACAATCATTCAAGTAGTAATATAAGAGGTTTGACAAAAAGAAATCCTCACTGACTTCAAAATAATTGAAGAATACTATATAAGTACCAAACAGTCTTGAGATTACTCTTTTTAAAAGGTTATTCTCTGTTACAATGACATATGTTTAATTGAAACAAGTGTTAAGAGAGTTAAATGAATAAAGGATCAAAACAATCCTTGAATTCTAAGTTGATAGTAGGTAGAATAAATAGTGCTAATGTCTGTGGTCGACCCCTTACTAGTTCAAGAACGATTGATGTTTAGTCAGAAAGAAATATTCACTCCTAAATACACAAATAGTGCTAGTGTCTATAGTCGACCCATTACTAGTTCACTGAGTAAATTGTAAGTGCGGATACTATGTGCATGTTAGCAATATGAGTTAGTCTAAGAATTAACTGCAGAGGGACTAGATATACCATGAAGAATGTGTATGGGAGAATCTGGGGTATTTAAGGCAACAATTACAAATATGTAATAGGTGCTCCTGGATGCTAATCCTATGAAAGGATTTCTAGCATCGTAAGCACCAAAATCTTGGAAGACTTTGCCCACGCAACCACGACAAACACCAAGTATGAAACAAAAGAAATTGAGAATCGCATTATGGAAAGCCCATCAAGTGCGAGCGGGAGATGTTGGATTTAGGGCTTGAGTCCGCCCTTGGTGGGCTGGATCAATAGCTCTGGAATCAAATACAGATAAATTAAGAGAATAGTTTCCTAATAGAAATAGTTACCTAATCAGTAAAAGGTTAACTAATTTATATTAAATATATAAATTAAGGTTATCTATTGATTAGTTACTAAATTAGGATGTTTTGAGTACAAGAATGGAGAAATTAGAAACTTTCTCCAATCAAGTATTAATTACTTCTTGCGTGAGTCCAATCCGACCAAGTAACTAATTTCCTAGTCCTAACAATGTTATTTCTTATAAGGGGAAAGCCTAGTGGGGGCTTCGGGTGAGGGAAAGAGCAGGGGTTTGAGTCTAGAGAAGAGGAGGAACGTGGGTATGCCGTCACGTGTGACTTGATTTCTTCCCGTTAGGAAAGAGGAGTATGGTGATTGCCTGATTGGTTTGATTGCTTCATGTTGGGAAAAAATAATGAGAGAATGTTTATCCAAAAACAATTTTTTTGAAAACCATATCTGCATCTTAATTTAGCCTGAACCTTAGAAGGCAAATTCCCAAAGGCCCAAACATTTTTGAAGTTGTACTGCCATCTTAAGAGTCAAAATGAATACTCGTTTTGGTCATAATTATAAAACTTAATTGACTTTTTTAAAAAAAATCATAAGCTAATTACATTACTTAATCATATCATATGTTGTATTTTATTATATTATATATTAGTTCTTAAACAACATAGTTTGTAGAAAAACGATAAATTTTAATATCTTAAATTAATGTAATTAGTTTTTTTAAGATTCTTAAAAAAAATCAATTAAGCTTTATAATTAGAATCGAAGGGAGTAAAATGTTCAAAATAGAAACACTTATTACTATTTATGTTTAAACAAATAAAAAAAAGAGCTCAGGTGTGAAGAGAAAAAAGATAAAAGAATTTTAGAGAAGCCTATAGCCATCAAGATGAGAACCACCAAATGGGATCATCATCATCTATGTTTGTATATCTATTATAATTTTTTATGGATTATATTTATATATATTTGTTTTACATTTTTATTTTATTCCTTTCAAATGCACTTGGTCTCTGTTTTTTTTTCTTTACTTTTTTTCCAAATGTTCTCTTTTATTTTATTTTATTTTATTTTATCGAAGTTTAACTTGCATTTTACATAAAACCTTCAAAATTGCCCCATAAATCTCCCATATACCCTTTTATTAAAAAATTTACAACCCCTATTGTTTTCCTTTTAAGAAAATATAAGACTGCTGCATATGTAACGAGAATAGAAAATTTAGAAGAATCAAGACAAATAAATATAGAAAATAGGAGAAATGAAGCTGCAACAAGTATACTAAGAGATGATTGAGGAAATCGAATAAAAATATATATATAAAGTAATCTATATCATAAAGAACCTTTAACAAAAATAAAATACCTTTTGAAAAACAACTTTTAGCACACCTAATAGATCAGGATTTACCTTTTTTTTTTTCAATTAATAGATCAGGATTTACACTCACACGTTTAGAAGAATATAAACTAGGAATATATACCAAATACAAGAATATAGTTAGATTTACACTCACAGGTTTAGATGTAACTTGGATAATGAAACGAGATTGAAAGAATAAAGTCAAGCACAATTAATAGCTTTAATAGGAAGGAATATAGAAGTAAATATTGAAAATATGTTAATAGAAGTAGATTTTATTGGAGATGTCCAAAATTGATAGAAAAGTAAAAAATCATGAATTTAGAGAGGTTACAAGGAAAATAGATCAATCATACTAGAATAGGAAATAATTTTATGCATTGTTAATAAGAAGATATAAACAAGTATATATTAAGAAATGAATTTGTTAATAAGGTTTGACGCAGTTAGTTAAGGTCTTGCCACCTTAATCAAAAGGAAATGTGTTCAAACCCTCTGACCGACGAGAAGACCTCATTGGTGGAGTGATATGTAATTTCCTCCCTTAAATCCTCAAAGAGGTTGGGGGTCTGCCCCGGTCCTGGTACGGTATCAGCGTCTATCCCTACCTAAACTTTTAGGTATAAAAAAATAAATGAATTTATAGGAAAAGGTGTAGGATTAAATGAAGAAACAAATTTAAAAAGCTATAGAAAAGTTATATGAAATAGAAATATGTTTATTAGACCCAAAATATTTAAACCAATATTATTATGATGCGAGGATAGCAACATATGAATCACAAAGGTTTATTTAGAATTGTTTAATTGGAAATTACCAAAACTAAATCATAAACTATGATAGATGATTATAATAAAGCATTTGGAACAAGGATTGAATTAATGCCATATTTAGATACAATGAGAAGAAGAGAAAATTATTTGAGAGAATATTTGTCTGATAAATGTAAACAAGCATGGAGGAATATAAAATATTATAAAACCAATAAAATAATATTAAAATATGGAGAATTGGAAATATCTCATAAATGGGGATGTAAACCAGATAAAATAAGAAAAAGGGGAAAAAAAGGAAAAACTAGGAAAAAAATATAAATTTAAAAGATATCCAAAAGAAAAGTTTATGAAAAATTTAAACCTAGAAAATACTTTACGAAAAGGAAAGAAAAAGAATAATAATTATAACAAAAGACCTAAAACTTGTAAGTGTTATAATTGTGGAAAAATAGTGCATATAATTGCTAACTGTCTAGAATCAATGAATAAAAAATTAATGAAAATACTAGAACAAGCCTTTGGGTATAAATTAGAACCCTTAGATTTAAAGAAGCAATAGATAGCGAAATAGAAAATCTAGAAATAGAAATATACAAATTAAAATATGTAAGTGATGAACCAAATGATGAATCTGAATATTTATAAATTGAAGATGATAATTATAAATTTCAGGTGATGAATGTAAGAAATGAAGAAGGACATGCAGTAATTAGGAATATAAAGAGTATGAAGAATATAGAAATGCAATAGAAGGAGTAAGTGCAAGAAGAATCACATTTAATGAGAAACAATATAATAAAATTAAAGATATAAAATTCGATATGAAAGTAGAAGAAATAAAAAATGAAAGTTTTATGCATAAAGTTAGTAAAATATTAAAAATAAAGAAAAACAAAAAAGTGCTTGTGTGGTACTAGAAAAGAAACATCCTATAGAATCTACTTTAATAAAAAGAGTTTTAAGAATACCTTTAATAAATAAAGCATTAATAGAAAATGAAATATCCAAATTATCATTTAAAGATGAAGTAATAAAGATTTATATAGCAGGAGTGTAATTACTTATAAAGGCATATTTAAAGAAGGAATAGATTTACCAATAGAATTATTAATAACATATGGATGAATTATAAGTAGTGTACAAAGATAGTTTTTAACTTGGAGTTTTAACAGGGAATTTAATATATCAGAAACTGAAATTAAGTTAAATACAAATTTTGCTATATTGAGAAAAGATGAACATATGAATAAATCTATAATTTATATCATAAATTAGGAGGAATAAATATATTAGAAGGAGTAAGAACAAAAAGTAACCTATGGTAGGACTAGTTTTTACAAATGAACATAAGATATATAGGAAATATCATTGAAGGCTAATTATAGATAAATATTTTTTTGCCAATATTAAAGGAAGTACCCTTAGATCCTACAAATATAACAATTCCTACATAATTACAAATAGAATTAGATAGAACTATAAATTTTTAAGAACTTCCTAGAAGAATACAAACCAATAGCAATTTAGGATAACGAATGTTGAGAATAAATACATCATCTTTAAATATAGATATAAATTCCTTAGGAAGAAACCCTGAAGCAAGAAGAGGCTTTAATTAGAAATTTGAGTGACAAAAGAAAGAGATGAATATCAAGGGAATTTATTAGCAAAGATGCCAATAAATTCTAATTTAGCACAAATAAGAGCTAAAACTAGATAGATAGATTTAACTCAAAATAAAAGCTATGTAAGGTTGAAAATTTTAAAAAAATGCAATATGGGAAGACATAATAGCTTTAATTGATCAAAACAATAACAAAAGTTTTATTGAAATAGATTATACTGAAAATAGTTTAGAAATAACTGAAGAAGGAACTAAGACAAAAGTTATTATAAGATTTAATAAAGGAATAATTCTATTTAAATACCACATGAATTTGCAAAACCCAATAAGACCTCTTAACATTTCAAAAAGACATGGACAAAATTGGGTTTTTCAAATTTTCGGATGTGAACAATAGCATGATTTTGCTATAAGAGTAATAGGATTACCCATAAGAGTAATTGATTTCGCTATAATTTTCTGATCTCTGTTTCTCTCTCTCCCGCTGTCACTATTCATCTGACACTGATTAACGCATAGTAACAGAGGAGAGAGGAATGTGCTCGTGACAGAGGAGAGAGGGGATTTTCGTTATAAGAGTAATGTGATTACCCAAAAGAGTAACAAAATTCACTAGTTTCCATATCACTTTTCACTTCAGCAAATTTGGAAAACAAAGAAGAGAGGGGATTTTTTCGCTATAAGAGTAATGGAATTACCCATAAGAGTAATGGAATTCGCTAGTTTCTGGATCACTTTTCACTTCAGAAAAATAAAAATAAAAACCCAACTTGGTGTCTTTTTGAAAATGTTAACAGACCTTTTTGGATTTTGAAAATTCAATTAGTATTTAAGTGTCATTTTCCCTTTAATAAAAGAGATATAATGGATATAAAATTATGGGTAGGACCGTAGGAGAAAACAACAATAATGTATATAAAATAATTTTAGGAACAAATTTTTTACAAAAAGTAAAACCTTATAGAATACAAAACGATAGAATAGTAATGAATATAAATTATCAAACTTCAATAATCCCAAAAATAAAATGAGTAGACCAGATTTTATGTATTAGTAAAATTTAATTATAAAAAATATAGATCAAGAAAATATCATGCACTTGTAGGTATAAAAGCAAATTTAACAATTGTAACATATAATGTTTTACCACCAAAATTATGGAAAAAAGAAAAATAGAATGTTAAGAATGGAAAATATACGAAGAGAATACACATGATAGAATTAGAAGCTAAAAATATACCTATACAAATAGGAGAATATGAACTTTTGATTCAGGAATTAAATCAGTAAAATGAACCATCCTGTGATGTCATATTGGGATTAGATTTTCTTGAATAATATTATCCAATACATTAAGAAAAAGAGTAATAATTATAACTACACCTTGTAAATATGAAGCATGTAGAATAAGAGTAACAAGACCACATAAAAGAAAAGACGAAAAGATTTAGAAAAAAAAACATGATGAAAATGTAGAAAAAACACATATGTTAGCAACTTTAAACATAATAGAAGTAAATGTACAAAAATGACATATAATACTTTATAAAATAAAAAAGGCTTTAGAATATAGATTAAAGTGTAGAGATTCTGAACCTACTATAGTGAAATTAATCTCTTCAAATGATTGAGGACCACAAGTACGCTTTGTTACTTGTTTTTCTCTGTTTTTCACATTCCTTTCACTTTTACTCTACAAAAAAAATTAGTATGTTAATAACAACTTCTTTTTTTGATAGAAAAGGAAACTACACTAACTAATCAACCATTATCTATAATAGTGTCCATCAAACGCTCACGACGAATAATCTCCTGAGCCTGCACAGATGGAGTTAAGACCACCTGA